>JARHVA010000894.1:2855000-2960000 GCA_037957365.1 Torreya grandis
GACCCATTTTAATGGGAAACCATTCTGGGTTGATTCTGACCATGGTTTTAGTACCCATTATTTTATAATACTACTTTGTTGATGTATTATGTATTGATGGATATTTCATAGGTAATATATCATGAGAACCAGGGTTTGAGAAGGAAGAATAGAGTGTGTGAATTCAGATGTGAATTTAGGAGGGTTTGTTGAGTGAAACTTCAAATAATATTTGTACATTGTAATTGTGAAGACAAATCTAAGAGTGATTGTACTCTAGTGGATTGTAATAAAATCTGAGCAAGTGTTTTTTTGGTGGATGTAGCCCACATTGGGTGAACCATGTTAAATTTGGTATTCTTATTGTGCGTATTTATTTCTATTTTTTAAGCATCTCTGTTTATATCTATTATTACGATTCTATGAAATTATTTTGCATCGATTTCTATATTTATTCCTAACAATTGATATCAGAGCTTTAGGTTGTATGTGCTGAAGTATTGAATCATAAGAAGGGTTATTAGTTCAAGTGGGAGCTATGGCTAATGATCATAGATCAAAGGTTTAAAATATTAATGGAGAGAACTTTGGTATATGGAAGATGCAGATAGAGGATTACCTCTATCAAAAGGACCTCCATGCTCCACTGGGAGGATATTAAAGCAACTAGTGAGTATGATAGATGAGGCTTGGGAGCTGCTTGACAAAAAATCACTTAGGGCCATCAGGTTGTGCCTTGCATCTTTAGTCACATCTAATATATCATAGGATAATACCATAGAATGTCTCATTAATGTATTAAGAAAGTTATATGAGAAACCCTCTGCTTCTAATAAAATATTTTTAATGAAAAAGTTATTTAATATGAAGATGTCTAAAAATGGTTCAGTTCGTAATCATCTGAATGAATTTAATATGGTTTTGAGTATGTTGATTCTATAAAAATATATTTTGATGATGAAGTTAGGGCTTTGCTTATTTTATGTTCCTTACTAGAGCGGTGGAATAGTCTAGCAATGGTTATGATTAACTCAATCTCCAATAATGCCAAGTTGAAGTTTGAGGATGTCATAGGAGTAATCATTAGTGAGGAAATACAATGAAAAATCTCTGGGGAGACTTTTACTTTAGTGATGCTTTGGCAATGAAGAGTAGAGAGAGACAAAAGTTTAGAGGAAAAAAAGCATGGAAAATCAAATGGTCCTGGAAGGTCAAAATCAAGGGCCATGATGGTATGCTAGCACTATGGAAAGACTCAGCATGTAAAGAAGGATTGTTGGTCTCTTTAGAACAAGAACAAAAATTAGGAAGACACCAAGGAGGTGAATGTGGCAACAGGTAATGTTTGTCAGGATGCATTAATTCTCTTTGTTGACAATATTGTTGAGTCTTGGGTTTTAGATTCAGAGGCTTCTCTTCATGCTAGACCATATAGGCATTATTTTATTGATTATGTTCAAGGATATTTTGAACATGTTTGCCTTGGTGATGATGAGCCTTGCAGCATAGTAAGAAAAGGAAGTGTTAAGATCAAGATGTAGAATGGGAACACTTGGTTATTGAAGGATGTCAGGCATATGCCAAAGTTGAGATAGAATTTGGTATCTATAAAATAGCTAGGTAGTGAAGGTTTTATGGTGACATTCACAACAAATTATTGGAATATGACCAAGGGTTCTCTTGTGGTAGAAAGAGGTAAGAAATTTGGTACCCTATATTTGTCAAGTAGTGTTAATTATTATAATTTAATTATTGTAGATGCAGATGCAACTTTATGGCATAATAGGCTCGATCACATGAGCCACAAGGGTATGAAAATTTTGAAGGATCAGTTACTAGATTAAAAGGATACGATTTAGATTTTTGTGAATACTATGTGTATGGAAAATAAAAAAGAGTAAAATTTCTTAAGATTGGACCTATGAGGAAGGAGAATAAGTTAGAGTTGGTTAATTTAGATGTATGGGGGTTGGCGTAGGTATATTTTATTGGTGGGTCATCTTATTATGTCATTTTTATTGATGATACAACTAGGAAAGTTTAGGTGTATGGCATTAAGAGAAAATTTGATGTGTTTGATACATTTAAAATATGGAAAGCCTTGGTTGAGAATGAAACAAGTCTCAAGTTAAAATGTCTCAAGTCAGATAATGGTGGGGAATATTATAGCAATGCATTTTTTATTACTGTTCAAGGAATGGAATTCATAGATAGAGGTCAATTCCAAAAACTCCATAGTATAATGGAGTGTCAAAAAGGATTAACATGACTATCATGGAGTGTGCTAGGAGCATGAGGTTGCATGAAAGACTACCTCTTCAATTTTGAGTAGAAGAAGTAAACATAGTTGTATATCTGATAAATAAAAGTCCTTCATTTGCTTTGGATGGAGGCATACCTCAGGAAACTTATTTTGGTAAAAAGGTTGATTATTCATTTCTTAGAATATTTGGTTGTGAAGCCTTCATTCATATTGATAAGGATGATAGGACCAAGTTAGAGTCTAACTCTTAAAAATGTAGCTTAATTAGTTATGGTGAGGATGACTTTGGTTTTCAGAATTAGATTCTTAAGGACAAGAAAATATTTAGGTCTATGGATGTTGTATTTAATGAAAAAATCATATATAAATAGTTGTTATAGGATCAAAAAAAGGATTCCAAAAAAGAGTACACAGTACTGGAGGACATTACACATGATAAAGTGTAACCAATTCAAGCACCTACTCCATAAGAACCCCAAATTCCTATGGTGAGAAGTTATTCTAGGGTAAGAAGGGAACTTGAACATTTTTCTCCATCTCTTAATTATTTATTACTCGCTGATAATGGAGAGCCAGAGTGCTTTGAATAAGTATTGTAGGTAGATGTCAAGAAAAAGTGGGAGCAAGCAATGGATGAGGAGCATCAGTCTCTCACAAAAAAATAGACTTGGGATTTGGTAATGCCACCTGAAGGTAAGAGAGTATTGTATAAAAAAATGTGTGTATAGAGTTAAAGAATATTATGGAAGAAAGAAAAGGTACAAGGTTTTTTTTGTGCTAAAAGGATTTGCACAAAAGAAGGGAATTGATTTTGATGAGATTGTTTCCCTAGTCGTAAAGATGACTTCTATTAGGACTGTTCTTGGGATAGTGGCAATAGAATAATTACACTTAGAGAAGATAGATATGAAGACAACATTCCTTCATGGTGATTTGAAGGAGGACTTGTATATGGAGCAACCATAGGGATATGAGGTCATAAGGAAGAAGAACATGGTGTGCAAATTGAAAAAGAGCTTGTATGGATTGAAACAAACTCCACGACAATGGTACATGAAATTTGATAGTTTTATGATGGAACAGGGATACTCCAAGTGTCATTCAAACCATTTCATATATATCAAGAAATTTGATGATGGTGATTACATTATCCTTTATCTATATGTGGATGACATGTTGGTTGTAGGTAAGAACATGCAAGAAATAAAGGTACTTAAGGAACAACTTAGTAATTCTTTTTCTATGAAGAATTTGGGAGTAGCAAAACAAATCCTTGGTATGAGAATAACTTAGGATATGAAGGAACAAAATATGAATTTATCCTAGAAGAGTACATCAAAAAGGTCTTGGACAAGTTTAGTATGCATGATGTTAAATTAGTTGGGACTCCTTTGGCAAGTCATTTCAAGTTATCAAAGGAGTAGTGTCCCAAGATAAAAGAAGAGAGAATCCAGATATCACATGTACCTTACTCATCATTTGTTTGTATCTTGATGTATGCCATGGTGTGTACTAGGCCAAATATTTTCCATGTAATAGACGTACTATATAGGTACATGAATGATTTAGGTAGAGAACACTGGAAGGAAGTGAAGTGGATCTTTTGGTATTTAAAAGGGACCATGTGGTTAATTATAAGCTATGGTGGATTAGACACCACTTTTCATGGTTATGTAGATTTGGACATGGTTGGAGATTTAGATAGCAGGAGGAGTACAATAGGATATGTATTTACTATAGGTGACACATCAGTGAGTTAGATTTCATGACTACAAAAACGTGTGTCTTTGTCAACCATAGAGGCTGCGTATGTTTCACCATAGAGGCAAGAAAAGAAATGATTTATTTATAGCATTTAATTGAATATTTGGGGCATAAACAGGATGAAGGGAAGCTATATAGTGAAAATTAGAGTGATATACATCTAGTAAAGAACTCTGCTTTCCACTCTAGGATGAAGAATATATAGTTAAGGTATAATTTCATTAGGATAACTTTGGAGGAAGAGAAGTTGAAGTTGGAGAAGACTCATACTAGTCAAAATCATATAGACATGATGACCAAGGTGGTCATAAGGGAGAAATTGAAGCTATGTTCAGTTTCGATTGGCCTTCACAGTTGATAGTGAAGGGTTGAGAAGCCTGCTTAGAGGAAATCAGTCTCCAAGTAGGATATTATTATGTTGAATATACTATTTTTAAATTACAATGTATTTTCAAATACTTTACATTTTAAATGTATTGTACGCTCTATATGTATTCTCATTGGGGTTTGAGTTTTTGGACCTCTTTTAATGAGAAACCATTTTGGGTTGATTCTACCCATGGTTTTGGTACCCATTATTTTGTAATACCATTTTTTGATATATTATATATTGATAGATATTACATAGGTAATATATCATGAGAACTATGGTTTGAGAAGGAAGAATAGAGTGTGTGAATTTAGGTGAAAATTCAGGAGGGTTTGTTGAGCACAACTCCAAACAATATATGTGCATTGTAATTGTGAAGATAGATCTAAGAGTTATTGTAATCTAGTGGCTTGTAATAAAATTTGAGAAAGTATTTCTTGGTGGATGTAACCCACATTAGATGAGCCACATTAAATTTGGTCTTCTTATTGCACATGTTTATTTATATTCTTTATGCATCTCTATTTATATCTATTATTACAATTCTATGAAATTATTCCACATCAATTTATGTATTTATTCCTAACATAAAGCACTTTTATAAAGTATTCAAATATTGGCATGGATTCATACAAAATTCTAGTGGACTACCCAAAATTGGGAGTTTATATGGTTTTAGGGATGATCCACATCCACCTAATGTTATATAACCTTGTAGGAAGGAGGGCTCGAAGAAGAGGAAGGATATTGAGGGTAACCCATTATAATGTCCCCTTTCCCTAAAATAGATTTTTATAAAAAAAACTCCTAGCCTATTTAATTCATGTAAGCTAAGTTGGGTTTTGTAGGTGAATAATTATGTGTTAGGTATATATTCACATAGGCACTATTCATATATTATTATTCACTATCACTACTCATGGTGATGTAGTAGGTGATGCAGATGATGATATATTTAGTGAGTTGGTTTTTGGATGATGTGGCATGGCCCACAAAGAGTCTCACATGATAACAAGTGCATGTGAATGGAGTGGGGCATACCACTCCACTAAGAGACAAAGTTATTATCTTTAGTGATCACATGACTTTGTTCTTTAAGGGAAAAGAAAAGGGTGAATAGTTGGGGTGCCACCCATATGAAGATGCTTTATTTGAAAGATAAGAATAAGTCAAAATGTGTTTTAGAGTATGTATGCACAAGGGATGAATATGCCAAAGTTTCCTATTGTTGATTGTTATCACATGTGTGAGTGAGGTGTCCTTTTTAGAATCATGTGGAAGGTGGGAGACAAAGGGAAATTATGGTAGCTGATCATGTGATCCACTTTGACCATTTACATGTGAGGATAAGCATCACACTATTGTTCACATGTGTGAAGGTTGGGTGCCAAAGTTGTAGTCACATGCAGTGGCTAATCTTGTCCCCCTTGATGCTCTCCTTTTTTACTCTATCACATGATTCAAAGCATGCCAACCTTGATATTTTAGGGCTCACATGGATAAGGGGTGAAATTCTTGGATTCTCCTTCAAATTTCCTCTCCTCCCTCTCTCTTTTAACCTTTTTTATATAATCATGCTTCTCCATTTATAAATAATGTTGAATATTATCAACACCATCCATTTTTGAAGTTTGAACTTGGTTCAACTCATTCCTCTCCTAAGGATGAAAATCCTTGGAGTGTATAGATATTTGAGGATGGAAACCCTCTAAGGTTTACTAGTTTTGGTGGTGAAATATTTCTCCCTAGCTAGTCATGGTGGTTTCACTTAGAAATCACAATTGGAATTCAAAGTAGATCCAATTGTGAAGTATGTATATGTAAGTTTAGCTTGTGTGCATTTAAATCAATATTTTAAGTATTGATGCTATATATGAGTATTAAATCAATTTATGCAAGATTGTTGTTTATGATCATTGTCTTTATCTACAAAATGTAATTAGTTGTGTGAAAGAAAAATTAGTGGAGTGTTTAGTATTGTATGTTGTATGTTATATTCAGTATTTATAAAGGAATTTTAATAATTTTTATAATTTATAAAATATCCCAATTGGGGATATTTTAGTGGTATTAGAGCATTAATTTGGATTTTATACATTTAAGTGATTTTAGAAAATATCCCACTTTGGGATATTAAATTGGTATTAGAGCATAAGTGTTGAGTGGTGTCAATTTTAGATTTGAGTCTATTAGAATAAGTGTTGATTTATTATAGTTTTGAGTATTCTAGAAAATATCCCATTTGGATATATTACATCAGTATCAAAGTTGTGTATCCTACGATTCTGTAGGGTATAATGAGTTGTTCATCATGGGATGATTCTTGAGACTCTTCAATCCAGATGAAATGGTAGATATGTAGAGGATCCAAGATAGAATTAAAAAGCTTCTAGATAGCATGTAAAATCCATTTCCAACAAACAATGTAAGGAGTCTTATGAGCCCAGCCTCAAATGTAGAAACAACAAAGAGGATGAGTTAAAGATTCTTAAAGTGGATGATAAAAATAAGGTGATAGACACTTCAAAACCTCAAGCAAAGAAAGAAGAAGTTTCCCAATAAGAGCATAAAGAGTATAATTTGGAATTTTCCAAGGAGATGGAAGCATAAGATTTATGGGCAAGTACAGAAGGATCCATCATCCAAGCAAAATTTAGGAAATATGTGCTTGTTAAAGAAGCACCCATAAATCTCCCAAATATTGAGTTCATTCCATGTGATGCATCTACTATCAAAGATGATGATGAAGATCTAGAATTATAGGCAATTATTGATTGGCCACCACTGAAGACTCTAAGAAGCTTCCTAGGACTTTGTTTCTATTATAAGAGGTTCATGAAGGGGTACTCTCAATTGACATCACCATTAACAAATTTGACCAAGAAGTGGGGATTTAATTGGTCAGAATCAACACAACAATTATTTTTCATAGCCATTTATTTTTTAATGTGATGCTTTAGGTATGGGTATCTGTGTAGTACTAATTCATAATAGGCATCCCATTTCCTATGAGAGTCAGAAGCTAAGTATGGTAGATCATGGGTACTCTACTTATGACAAAGATATGTTGGCTATTTTTCATGACTTGGTCAAATTCTGAAGTATTTGGTGTAGTGGAAGGATTTTTCATTAGAGACTACCACATGGGAAGGTGAACATATTTTACATCATCTTAATCTAAAATTGCTTGGGGACAAACAATCTTGGGAAGGGAAGACTGTAATATCCCCTACTTCCTAATGAGATATTTGGTAGAGGAATTTTATCCTATTTAATTCCCATACACTAAGTCAGGGGATGCAAGGGAATATTATTATGGGTTGAGGTTACTATTCATGAGTCACTATTCACTATCATTTTTCATGGTGATGTGGTAGGTGATGTAGGTAATGAGACAATAGATGAGGTGGTTGGTATATGAGGTGGATTGGACCTTTAGAGGATATATATATATATATATATATATATATATAATCTAGTGCATGTGAAGTTGTGTTTGTCATTTATGACTCACATGCTTAATAAAGACAAGGGTGAATAGTTGGGGCACCACCTTGAGAAGATGATTGATGTGGAAGGTAAGAATAAGTCAAAAGGTATTTTGGAGTATGTGTGAACATGGGAGGAAGATGCCAAAGTTTCTTATTTATAATTTCTCTCACATGTGTGAGTGAGGTGTCCTTTCTAGAAACATGTGGAAGGTGGGAGACAAAAACAAAGTTGGGTGGTTGATCATGTGATCCAATTTGCATGTTAGGACAATAATCACACTATTTTTCACATGTGTGAAGGTGGGGAACCAAATTTAGAGTCATGTGGGGTGGATAATCTTATCCCCCTTGATGTTCTCCTTTATGACTCTATCACATGATGCCAAGCATGCCAACCTTGATCCTTTAGTTCCCACATGCATATGGCTGAAATTATTAGCTTCACCTTCAAGTTTCCTCTCTTCCCTCTCTTTTTGAACATTTTATATATAATCATGATTCTCCATTTGTAAATAATGTTGAAAATTATTAACACCCCCCCCCCTCATTTGTGAAGTTTGAACTTGGTTAAACTCATTCCTCCTCTAAGGATGAAAACCCTTGGAGTGTAGAAATATTTTAGGATGGAAACCCTCTAAGGTTTACTAGTTTTGATGGTGAAATATTCCTCCCTAGCTGGTTATGGTAATTCCATCCAAGAATTACATTGTGTTACAATTGTGATCAGTGTATGTAAGTTGTGTTGAAGATTTAATTTATAAGAGTTGTTTATTAATATTATATTTAGCATTATATGTGTATTATATTTTGTATTGTAATTTATTTTATTTGGAATAAAAATAAAAATCATATTTTCATTAATATCTTAAAAAGGTATATTAAAGTGGTATCAGAGCATGTTTAGTTTGTAAGATTTTTTATTATAAAATTTAGTATTTAGTAAATATCCCATTAGGGGATATTTCAGTGGCATCAAAACATAAGTTTGGATTTTATATATTTGAGTGTTTTGAAAAAATGTCTCACTTTGGGATATTAAAGTGGTAT
The DNA here is from genome assembly GCA_037957365.1 of Torreya grandis. NCBI lineage: Eukaryota > Viridiplantae > Streptophyta > Pinopsida > Cupressales > Taxaceae > Torreya > Torreya grandis. Next base: position 2,863,915 of record JARHVA010000894.1, read on the forward strand.
CAAATAATAAGTGTTGACTGGTGTCAATTTCATATTTGAGTCTATTAGCATAAGTGTTGAGTTATTATAGTTTTGATTTTTTTAGGAAATATCCCATTTGGGGACATTATATTGGTATCAAATATGTGTATTTTACTAGTCTGTAAGGTATATTTAGTCTTTCATCATGGTAAGATTCTTAAGATTCTTCAATCCAGATGAAATGCCAAATATATAGAGGAGCTAAGATAGAATTCAAAAGCTTTTGGATAGCATGTAAAATTCATTTCCAGCCAATACATGTAAGGAGTCCTGGGAGCCCAACCTCAAATGTAGAAATAACAAAGAGGATGAGTTTAAGAGTCCTAAATTTGATGCTAAAAAGAAGGTGATGGACACTCCAAAACCTCAAGAGAATAAAGAATAATTTTTCCAACAAGAGCATAAAGATGAGAAGTTGGAAGTTTCCAAGGAGATGGAATCAAAAGATTTTCAAGTAAGTGTAGAAGGATCCATCATCCAAGTGAAAGTAGGAAAAGATTTGATTATTCAAGAAGCACCCATCCATCTCCTAAATATTGAGTTCATTCCATGTGATGCATATTCTAGCAAACAGGATGATGAAGAACCATAATTTAAAGAGAAACCAAGAGTCTTCATATACAATAATGAGGAGCTTCATCAAGAGGTCTTCCTTTTATGGGAAGAAACAAGGGTTGAGAATTACATAAGGTCATGGATGGAACAACCCATTGGTTGTTATAATTTATTGAGATGGATGAAAAATCATTTCATGGTTCAAGTTCTTCAGCTTATGATAATATTGTGCAGCAGAAGCCACAAGTAGGATAAATAATCAAGAATTGTCAGTTCCCATAGCTGGTTTAGGATCCAAGTATTTAGATCCATGAAATTAACTAGATTGCTTGGGTACAATCAATTTTTGGGAAGGGAGGATGTAATGTCCCCTTTCCCTAAAAGAGACTTTTTCGGAAGACCACTAGCTTATTTAATTCTCATAGGCTAAGTTGGGTGCTGTAGGATAATAATTGTGTGTCAGATCACAATTCACATAAACACTATTTGTATATTAATATTCACTATCACTATTAATGGTGATGTGCTATAGGATGCAGTTGATGATGTACAGGTGAGGTGGCTTGTGGATGATGTAGCATGGTCCACAGAGGGTCTCACATGAGAAAAAGTGCATGTGAATGGAATGGGGTGTATTAATCCACTAAGAGACAAATTTCTTGTATTTAGTGATCACATGACTTTTTTATTTAAGGGAAAAGACAAGGGTGAATAGTTAGGGCACCACCCTTTGTAAGATGCTTGATTTAAAAGTCCAGAAGAAGTCAAAAGGTTTTTTGGAGTATGTGTGCACATGGGAAGAAGATGCTAAAGTTTCCTATTGTTGATTTCTCTCACATGTGTGAGTGAGATGTCATTTTTAAAAGCATGTGGAAGGTGGGATACAAAGATAAATTAGGGTGTTTGATCATGTGATCCACTTTAACCATTTGCATATGAGGATAAGCATCACACTATTATTCACATGTGTGAAGGTGGGGCACCAAATTTAGAGTCACATGGGTGTCTAATCTTGTCCCCCTTGATGCTCTTTTTATTGACTCTATCACATGATGAAAAGCATGCCAACCTTGATTCTTTAGGGCCCACATGGATATGGGGTATAATTCTTGGCTTCTCCTTTAAGTTTCCTCTCCTCCCTCTCTCCTTGAACATTTTATATATAAGCATGCTTCTCCATTTGTAAATAATGTTGAATATTATTAACCCCCCCATTTATGAATTTTGAACTTGGTTTAACTCATTCCTCTCCTAAGGATGAAAACCCTTGGAGTATAGAAATATTTGAGAATGGAAACCCTCTAAGGTTTACTAGTTTTGGTGGTGAAATATTCCTCCCTAACTAATCATGGTGGTTTCACTCAGAAATCACAATTGGGATTCAAAGAAAATTTAGTGATGCATTATGTGTATGTAAGTTTAACTTGTGTGCATTTGAATCAATATTTTAAGTATTTATGCTATATATGAGAATTAAATCAATTTATGCAAGAGTGTTATTTATTATCATTGTCTTTAGCTATAGAAAATGTAATCAATTGTGTGAAAGAGAAATTAATGGAGTGTTTAGTATTGTAAGTTATATGTTATATTCAATATTTATAAGGGAATTTGAATCATTTTTAGAATTTATAAAATATGCCAGTTGGGGATATTTTAGTGGTATTAGAGCATTAGTTTGGATTTTATATATTTGAGTGTTTTTATCAAATATTCCACTTTGGGATATTAAATCCATTCTCATAAAAAAATAATGTTTTCCTCCCCTTTGGAACACATACATAGACATTGGATTCCTAAGGATGAATGATGATAGTACCTCACCTAGGATTTTCTCCATTGTCTATTATGTCATAGTACATAAACACCACAATGTTATCCTCTTTCAACCCTCCTCTTTTTAACACTTTGATTGCATCCTACTCATTTATTCTTTGTAAAATATTGTGTATGTGTGATAGGGGAGTTGAGCATTTACATGTGACTAAAACCATTGTATGGAGTATGAAAGTCTAAATAATAATTATATATGTCACTTGGTTCATTAATAATATATACTATTATAAATAATAGTCATATATATTATTAGTATATAATACTAATGTAAATCCACTCATTACCATAAATCTAGGTTTGGTGCATGATATGGGCCCATTGATGTATGGTATTAACTAAAATACCCTATCATTGTCCCTCACCATCACCATTTAGCACACCTTATAATATTTCACCACTTGCATGTTATGTATGACTTTGCCCTTCCCCACTATTTCACCATTGCTCAAACTCACCATGAAATATTAGACTTTGGAGCCCTGTCAAAATTATCACATATAAAAAAACATATTGACAATAATCATACACCTATTATATATAACAATACAAATGTATCATTACCATTAAGTGGGAAATTAGAATACATACATACATACATGTGTGTGTGTGTGTGTACACACACACACATGTATATATTTTATGAACTCAATATATTTTCCCCACGTCAATGGCATTATAGTGATGCTTCTATCAACATGTCATATATGGAGCCTACCATAATTAAATCAGCACTCATTATGTCCTCATCCACACTTGACAATAGAAAATGACCAATCAAATATGTTGACACCTTGTAAGTTATGGACCCCTCTGCAATGGGTGCATTTCATGTAAATCCATTGGCTACCCTAAATCTAGGTCTAGTATATGATATGCTCACTCTAATGTATCACCTAAAATGCCTTATCATTGGCCCTCTCAATCACCACTTAATTCACATTCAAATATTTCACCACTTGCATGTTATTAACATCTAGAGCGATTAAATTAGGTTGAAAAACATAGGGAAACACCAAACTCAGACCCCTCAAAGAAAGGGTAAGGTAATAAAGAACATGTAAGTCATGAAATATTTTAATGTGTACTAGGTAGTGATGATGAGTGGTGATGACAGGGTATTTCATGTAATACCATATGCTAGGGGGCCCATATTCAACACCAAACATAGATTAAGGGTAGTGGTTGAATTTAAATACCTACATTGCCATTGCAAAGGGGTTTGTAGCTTGAAAGGTGGTGACATATTAAATTTATTATTTTCTAGTTTTGAGGTTGGATGAGGATGTCATGAGAGTTAATTTGATTCAAATATGACTCCATGTCTAATGTGTAGTTCAAAACAATGATGTAATGTTCCTAATGTGAGAAAAATACATTGGGGTCATATAGTATATCTTTTTGTTTTCATTCGTCCATGTTTCCAATATATTTCCACTTGAAAATAAACATTACATCGCTTTTAGAGTTCCTTGCACCATCAGACCAACTGCTAGTAATACTATCAAATATCTACTTACCCATAACAAAACTACCACAATCTTTTTTAATTTAATTTTTCCATTAAATATTGAGTCTTAACAACATCACTTTTTTAATGGTCTTGTGAATTATATTCAAAGTACAATTAGTTTTTAGACATCAAAGTAATGATCATCACCTTTCATATGATCTATACTAAGAATGTAGAGTTCCGTGCATTCCTTCAGAGTGTCTTTATTTATTATACATTTTTTTATTGTCTCGTAGACATTTTTTATCATATTACATCAGAGTTTTTTAGAAAAAATATTAGTGTATTTAATAACTTATGCACTTTTGTATGGTTTAAGATGCATTTGTATTATTTTAAATATGGATAAACACTAATCGTGTGCTCACTTATCCATTACTTATTAGTTGATAATAGTATTAATTAACTTTTTTTAATATAATAAATATTTATCTTAAAAATACATGTTATACAAATTAACTATTCACCAAAATCTTAAACCTAAGCTCCTTATTATCTATATAAGAACATAGAGTGCTAGTGTGTAAAGAAGATCTATGGAATAGAGTTATTATTGTAATAATTATAGATTTATGAAAGAATGTTTAATCTAAAGAGGTATTAATTCTACATAGATAAATCATTTTTCTTATAGATTTATATGATTTATCTATGGCATGTATGTGCGTGAAATTCTTAGGGTAGTTTATATAATTTCAAAACATGTTTAGGAATTTTACTTGGGACAAGTGCATGGAATTGGGGGGCAAAAGGGGTCTTCAATGGACATTTTTTCTTGCAAAAATGAAAAACTCAACTTGTACAGATTATTTGAAATGTTTAAACTTAAATTTTGAATTTTTTATAATAACATGAATTGTAGTATTTCGAGTTTAGTTTCTAAACTACAATTTCTTAAATGTCAAATATGAGTAAGTCAAATAGTTTAAATTTGAAAAGGTACTCTTATTTTTCATAAAAAAACATAGTAAATAGTCAACCATGCGCCCCCACATTTGTTTAGTGTCATCTAATATTTTTTGAAACCATTTAGTAAAAAATTAATTAAGATCATCTAGTTTGAAACCTATATATTTTTTATTTTCATGAATATTTATTTTTTAAATAGTTTTAAAAATAAATAGACCCTAGAGATTATTAAAAAAATGGATAGCTGAACATTCACCTCCAAACTACCTCAAAATAATCATAAATTAATTTTTTTAATGGATGTATAATTAGGCCTAGTTTGTAACCCTATAATTTTTTTATAATTTAGATGAATGAATTGAAAAATATTTAAATAAATATTAGATATGTATATAGTCACAACATATAGAGGCATAAAAATACATGCATAGAAATCAATATAGATGAAAACCTTAAAGTAGTCAAAAATTAAAAAATAATATATATTTAGAAATAGGAGAGTCTGTTTGACATCCTATTCATATTTTCAAAAAATGTCTCAATGAAATTCATAGTCTTTATCATGTAAAAAGTTTGATTTTATCATTTTTAGTTAAAAACATGGATTCAGATGTATGTGTGCAGGTCCAAGCCTTAGGATCGAGAATCCAAGCCACTTCCTAGCCTATAGGCAAGTGTTTGAATTTTCACATAGCAAGTGTGTATGCATAAAATCACTTACATGCAATAATTCCCATACATTATTATTTATATTGATTTCATGAGCATATGGTATGGAATCTAATTTTGTGTGAAACTTTAAAGTAGGACATTTATCATGCATAGCTAATGATGGAAATTATTATTGTTTTTATTTTTGTAATCCTTGATCTAATATATAATTTTATTGAGAAAGCACATAATCAAGTGCATGATTAGAAATATAGTTGATTTCAAGGGAAGCAAACATAAATAACATTAAACTTAAATGCACATCATTAAAAAAATAACATTTTTAAAGAAAATTAGTAATATTTTAGCAACATTCCTCATTTTTATGATATTTAATGTCATTATTTATGCAAATAAGCTTGAATTATAGATAGATAAAGTGTTATTTGATAGTTTAAGTAAAAAATGCACATATTTGAGCACCATATAAAGACTTATTTATTGATGGAATGTGGTTTGGGGATAAATTATCCCCTTGAATATAATTTTGACTATAGGGTGTGAATTAGGACTAAATTAATCCCAATTTTATCATGGATTGAGCCAATTAATCAATTGGTACAATTAATGTTACAATTTGGATCAGATTGAATCTTGTGAACCTAATATTGATTATTTTTTAATTTTCCTTGTCCTTTTATTCTTTGTGCCTCTATCCTCTTCATTATTTTTCAATTCAACTTCTACATTTTACATCTGAGCCTCCTTGACAAACTATATCGTGCCTTCTTTCAAACCTTTTCAATGTATGTTGTTGTGCATGACATTCCTTGTATCTTCTTGTGAAAATGGTCCTTCATTTCCTTATGCATATAGACTCAATCCTTGTAAAACTTGAACACTTAGTGGAACATCTATTCACAGAGCTTATAGAACAATTGGACTTGTTGCACTAAGGGCTTGTATGCCCAAGATAGAAATAATAGTTTTAGGTTTCCTTAGTTTGTGTAGTAGTGCCTCTTCCATTATCTTGAGTTGGAATCTCTACTCTATTTTCTCTTCAAATTGTAATTTCCACTCATGTACCTCCTTTATCTAGACCTTATTAATGCACAATATCTTATCCTAGTGATCCAAATAGAGTTATTCTCTAAGCTTCTCTAAGTTGAAGTTCTAGATCAAATATATGTTGGTAATATTTTAATCATTTCATCTAATAATTATTAACTTACCTCAACTTCTATAACTTTATGGTACCCCTTTCTCATCACTTCCTACTCTTTATTTAATCGTATTAAATCTTTCTTATCCTCTTCAATGGATATCTTCTCCATCAATGTGTAGACACTATAATTTCATACCCTAGGGATGATTAATTAGGTGTCATAGGTCTTATTTATTTAAATCCCATAAATAAACCCTATCCTAAGGTTTAGATTATTTACCATTTACTAGCTCGACAAATAGCCTTTACTTTTACCTTTTTTACCCCTCTCAACCTCCTAATCCATTTATAACCTAAGAATCTACCCCCCTAAACCACTTTATCCCTGTGTGGAGTCGTTACCAATAACTCCACCTATTTCTGATCTATTCTCACCTATGATTGAAAAAAAGGCAATATTTTGGGTAAATTAGTGATGATTCACCCATGATCGGTGTTGATTCTCTGGATTGGTGTTGATCAATAAATACTCAACTTGCCTTTGCATTCAAGATGAAGGAAACTTAGAGCCTCTAATTGTTGTTAGAATTCTTGTAGATTTTGTGGCATTCCCAATGACACTATTGTATTTTCATTGTGTTCAATCATATCCTTTGTACATCATGAGCTACTATCGACACATGTGGAAGAATTTCATTTTGGTCATAAGCCAATCAAAGGTAAGTATCATATTATATTTTATCATTCTCTTTTAATTAGCATTATTTTATATGTTTATTTAATCATTAAAATATTATTATAATCTTTCCTTATCCATTTATCAACCTCTATTGGTAAATATGTTTCATTTGATTCTTTATTTTATTACACTAAGCCACATAGAGAATCAACATCGATTCATTCTGAATCGACACCAATCCTGTTAAGATCAAAATTAATGTCTTGTGTTTAAATCATAGACTCTTAGACCTTAATCCTTAGCCTTAGGTCACAATATTTTTATGATTACTGTTGTTTGAACATGGTCTTTTGCTTGTAGATGACTCTACCCAATTTTGTTCATGACATAACTAGTATCATTAATTTCCCCATAATTTCCCAACCTTTTTTGTGGATCAAAGTGACATAGCCTTTGAGCTATCCCTCCTTGCAATCATTTATTCACCCTCTCATGAAGCCACTGAAGAATAATTAGTTGTTATCTAAGATGATGTAGATTTTGCTTCCGCTTATTGGGAGGATTATTTCATTTACATTGATAGATTATTTGAGGACGAAATCTTAATAATCATTATAATCGTATCATTTATCTATTTTTAATTTCATATTATTTTTATTTGCTTAATTTCATAAAAAGTGGACTGACATCCTTTTAAGGAAGTGTACCACTTCTTATAATTGATCTTTGATCAGGTAGTCCACCCATCTCTTTTATTAATCTATTTTTGTCAAGTATTTAATGTGTGCAGGTTAGCCTTCCCATCCAAAAGGGATCTCTCAATATCATTGGATTCAAATCTTTCGGTAACATATTTTGATCCTTAGGTATTAATAACCCATAAACCCTATTTTATTTTGAGTTTTTATTAATTAATATTTAAATTTAAAATAAAACAAAAAAACTAATTAAACATTTTGGCATGCCCGGTGAGACCCCTAAGGTCTCACTTTTGTTGTTAAAATTCATTTCTAAATTTATTTATGTTTATCCCTTTATTTTGTTTTTTGAATTCATTCAAAGAAAATCTAAAATTACATTTTTCCTTATTAAAAGGTTAAATAATTTGCATCCATTTTGCTTGCTTAGTTTACTCGTATAGAATAATCTAAGCAGTGAGTTTATCATAGTTATCACTTTTATCACACAGAGACCAAATCACATTCACAATATATTCATCAAACCATTTGACATAAGTGAACTGATGGGGATTTCATCACCTCATGGTAAATTTCTTCTTGGTGATCCCACTTAGATTTCACCACTAAGGGGAGGACCAACTCAGTGCTCTGAGTATAAACTTTGGTATTTTGGTATATTTTAGCTAAGCACCTGACACCCTTATCTTGCAATGTTTGAAGTGAGGGGGTAGGATCTAATACCAAGCCAAGTATTGATACCAATAAAAAAATCCTTGAGCATCAAAACAAAACCTAAGACCATCCTTAAATTGTTGCTTCTTAGGACCCTTGGTATCATTCTTTTTATTTTATCACATTTTAAAATTAAAAATTAAAGACTTTTTAGGAACATCTTTAGCGTGTGCATCCTTTCATCCTCACTAAATATGAGATAATCCAAAAAAATCTTTTGCATACTTTTTATTTTTTCTTGATTTTTATCACTACATGGTTTTGATGTGATAACAATTACCAAAGAAAAATAAACCCCCATATTCATCTTCATCTATGGATAATTATTCTAGCCCCCTACTTCCTTTGAGTCTATAGGGGAAGGCATCTTTTAGTATTATACACAAGGAGATCCTAAATTCACCACTATACTAGATAGAAATCCAATAGTACTTAAATATTATCTCAGTTCATGAGCCATACGTATCATGTTATCTCCTCATACGTAGTTCTCTAGAAACCCTTACAACATGCCCTTAGAGAGGGTGAAGGATTTACCACTTCTATGGTATCCTCCCACAATAATCCCCCTCCTACTAGTTATGACACCACTACTACATAACCCTTAGGTAACCCACATCTAGTGATGTCTAGTTCTCCATCACTGACCACTACCCAAACTTAAAATGTTACCATGACTCAGCTTACAGCATCTTTGAGTATTTTGAGATGCTTTCTACCTTATAGCATATGATGATTCACTTCATCTTAATAAATTCCTTATGTCATTATTTGGACATGCCCTAGATTAGTACAACTCAATCTCACAACATTCTCTCTTCTCATTTGGGTAGCTAGCTCAAATATTTTTAGAATAATTTTCTATCAATATAGTAATAAAAATTTCCATTGCTAACCTCTACGCCATCCAATAATTCAATGATGCATCTATCACTGACTTTGTGGCTAGACAGATAAGTATAATCAATCAACTCACCTTCTCTCTACCACAACTCAAGTTAATCAAGTTACTCATGAGATCATGTACCAAACACAAATTGTTGATGTTACGGATATAATCTTTTAAAACCTTTGATGAGGCCTTTTCAATGGCCTACAAGCTTGAAATTAAATCCCTAGAAGAAGGTAAGGTTTAATTGTGAAATAAAAACTTTAAATCTGAGCCCTCTAAAGGGACTAAAAATAAAAACAATAATAAAACCAAAGGACCTACCAATAACTATTTATAAATTCAACACCACCATAAACTAAAAATCAATCTAAACTTTTCACCTCATAGGTACAATCTCAAAATCTATTGGCATGCTTTCCTTCATGACAATATACCCCTTTAGGCGAGTCATATGAATCTATTTTAGATAAAGTCTTAAAGGATTCTCTCATCGATCTCCCTCTAATAAGACCTCTCAATGAATCTTGTCCTAACCTAGTTGGTTTAGGGAAAATGACTCATTTAATTTTCACCATGTAATAGGCCATGACATCAGTAGATGTTATTATTTTAAAGGCTTGGTACAAAATCTTATAGATCAAGGGTAATTGCAATTGTGCCCTTAAACCAATCTATAGATATATTCAGATAACCATTCCCTAATCATGCCTCCACATCGAATTCTATGCAAGATAAATTAGGATCCACATCAGAATATGAGACTCACATAATTAACACCATCCATGACTAGCTTGTACCTAAAATATTTGATGATGCTTCTATCCTTGATCTCCTCAAAAGAGACACTTTTGAACCATCCAAACCAACTAAAGACATCCCAAAAACTTCCTCTAATTTTTTGGATCTCATTATTTAGGATCCACCATAAGAATCCATGTCTAAAAGCACTTAAGAAATAAAAGAGGAAAAGCTTGTTAAAGAGAGTGTTTTTTAGACATTCTATGAAACTTATGTTTCATTCATCACACTATTTCAATACCAGCATACAGTATACCCATTCCCACTATTCTATTACTTCCTAAGGAAATTGTTATGTTACCTTGAACTATCTCTAAATCAATTACCCTCACTTTTAGGGAGGCACTAAATCATAGAAAGATCATGGGAAAAACCGTAGATAAAAGAAACAAAAATCTCAAAACCCCAAGTGGAAAATCTTTGCAACATCCTCCTATTAGGATTGAACTCTGTAAAGAGGACATACCCATAACCCCTAAGTAGATATGAAAAGTAAAAATGTTGCTACCCCTTATTCAAATAAGAGCATCTATTCTAGGGCCCCATTCTTTAGCTAAATTAAAATTTTCCATTATAGAATCTACCACTAAAGCACATGTACCATCATAATGAAATATTCCCAATGTGGTCATGCTAATCCATAATCCATTAAACCCCTATTAGCCATAGGTTTTAGGTGTAAAGACTTATCTTAAACACAAAGTGCCTGTAGTAGGGACCATTCAAATAGATATTTCAAGAGACCAAGGTTCGAGGTCACGTACCTCTTCCCCACCAGCACCTTGGACAGTGAAAAAACTAATTCAAGACCCATTGAAGGGATCTTATTCTAAGATCCATGATTAGCTTATCCATACCTCCTTAATCATGCTACCAACTAGAAGGCCTATTAACACTCATATTTAGAAATCATCATGGTATAGATAAAATAGGACATGTGCATACCACCAAATAACAATGCATAACACAAAAATTTGTAACACATTAAAGGTCATAGTCCAAAATCTATTAGACAAATATGATCTCTTAGTAAAACAATCATATCATGCCCATCCCCCTAAAGTTACATCCATTGTAGGAAGTAACCCATTAGAACAAGCTATAGAGGAGAAAAAATCATCTAATAGAGCCTAGCATCAATCTCTTCCTCTCAATGTAGATGACATTGAGAACATATTGAATCCCCATCTATTCTAAATAGATGCAATTCATATAGCCACACAATCCCAAACTCAAGGTCATAAGACCTATAATCATTAAAAAGCTAAAGTGACTATTGTTAAAGCATCAGATCCTACTATAAATAATCCAACTACACCTGTTCCCAAACCTAAAGTCTCCATTTTAGGAAAGGCACAAAATAATAATGTTTTAGAAATCATATAAATATATGTTCTAAATTTGTTGCATTAACTTCTGATCAAGATGTCCTTATATGAATTTGTCCATAACTACCCACAACACTGTGAAGCTATGATAGAAGCTTTACAGGCCACATAAATACAAATAGATGAACCCAGACCATTCTCATCTTTTATTACATCACTTTAGAAACCCATATCCATAACATTTAACTATTTATAAATACCATCCTTATATCCAGACGATTGCATTATTTATCACTGATAGATAGATCAAACGCAAATTAAAAGAGTCATGATAGATAATGGCACTAGTAAATACATCATCTCTTCCCATGCATTTAAACAATTGTAGTTACCTGATACAATGGTAGCCCAATCACCTACCATTCTTTGAGCCTTCAATGATACCATTGCCCCTATATTAGGAATAGTAGTATTTCACATTTAGGTAGGTACATGTGTTCTCCCTAAATTTTTTTATGTTATTAAAGGAGATTTTTAGTACAACATTCTCCTAGGATATCCTTAGATACATGTTATGCACTACATCCCCTCTACATTACATCGGTTCATTAAATTTGAACATGAAGGAAAAATCCATAACATCTTGACTGACCCCCATCCTTTCAAAACTTACAACCCTACCTTTAGACCCAATGAGGTCCTAATTCCATTACAAAGTGATACCCTGTCCTCATCCAATGAAGCATCCACTAGCACAACAATCCATGCATCTATACTAGGTAAGGAGTCCACTAATTTTACATTTCAACATCTTTCAATCAAAGAGTACCAGTTGCTGACACTTAATACTCTCCCTACTCCACAAGAATATGGATGCCTTGATAAATAATTGGCTTACTATCCAAATTTAAGGGAAGTTGTTCCCTTTGGCCAATCATTCCTCCACACCCATCTAATCTATGGGGAAATTGATTAGCCTTCTTTAGGCCCTTTTGAAAAAACTTGAGCTAAATTGTTTACATCAAACTTTTCATTCCTCAATAAAGCCTATTTTGTGGAGACATACCTACAACATTACACTTGAAAAGGTTTCAGCATGGGATATTATGAATAGAGCTCGTATGAGGTAGCATCAGGGGAGTTTATAAAACCCCATGAAAAACATGACCTTGGCTTCAAAAAAAATATTAAATCCTTCCTAAAGGTTACTCTCTCTCCCATCCTAAATTAGATACACCATCTTCACCATCCAGTACCCATTCCTCAACCGATGATGTCATATCCATTCCCCCTAACATTTTTTTTAATCAATGCCATTACTATAGAGCCTCTTATCTATCATTGTGATGGATATATCTAAATCATTCTTTTATCCTACCCAGACATGATAGGGAAGGATTATCCCACCATCCTTGTTATTTAGTACTAGGATGATGAGTCCATCTTAACTCATTTAGGCACTGAGAACTCCCAACTACATAAAACCATTCCATCAAAAACCTCTGGTATATTAAATGAGGCCACCATTGACATTAACATAGGGTCCATAGAGACTCCATGTATAGTTAAAGTTAGTAAATCCTTAAATCCCCAAGAATTTTAGGATTTCACAATGTTTCTAACAAAGCACAATGAATCATTCACTTGGTCCAATAGTGATATGTATGGTATCAATACTACCATCATCATCCATAACATTGTTACACTCCCTAATGCTAATCCTATCAAGAAAATTCTCTGGAAGATGAATCCTCCAATTGCACTCTAGGTCAAATAAGAGTTATAGTGCCTCTTATCCATTAACTTTATCCAACCCATTGATTACCCTCAATGGGTATCTAACATCATCCTTATAATGAAGCCTACAAGGGGACTTTGCCTTTGTACTGACTTTCAAAACCTTAATCTTGCATGTCCAAAGGATGATTTCCCTCTCCTTAATATTTACAAGTTAGTAGACCTTACCACTAGCCATGAAATGTAATCACTAATGGATGTTTTTTTGGATATAATCAAATTCTTATTGCACCAAAAGACCAACATAAGACCTTATGTATTACTCACTAGGGTAATTTATACTATCATGTTATGCATTTTGGCCTTAAAAATGTAGGAGCCACATATCAAAGAGCCATGACCTATATTTTCTATGATATTATCCATAATATTATAGAGGATTATGTATATGACCTCTTCGGTAAATCAAAGTTACAAAAAGATCACCTTTTCATCTTAAAGGTTATTTTTGCCTGCTTAATTCAATTTTGTGTCCTTTTAAATTTTAAAAAATGCATTTTGGAGTATTGACAGGTAAGCTCCTAGGCTTTATTGTCTCCATCCATGGGATATAATTTGACCCTACCAAAATCAAAGCCATTTTATAAATGCCACATCTATCTAATCTAAAGTAGCTCTATAGTTTACAAGGTAAATTGTAATCTATCTGTCATTTTGTCTCCTAGTTATCTGATCATTGTCAACCATTCCATCACCTTTTAAGGAAGGATATCTATTTTAAGTAGGATTCTAGTTGTCGGGATCCTTTTAATTCTCTTAATAGCTACATTATCTCACCACCAGTTCTTACCCCTCTCAAAGAAGGAAAACCATTCTTATTGTATATTTGTGTTACTAACCATGCCCTTGGAGTTGTTAGGTCATCATAATGAATATCACAAAGAGAAGGTAGTATACTATATTAGTTGTAAACTTGTTGAATATGAGGCATGTTATTTTCATACTAAAAAGGTGTGCCTAGATTTGGTCATTATCACTACTAATCTATGACATTATCTCCACAATCATAAAACCTACATTGTCATGAACATTGATCCCCTGAAGTTTATGCACTCCAAACCTTATTAGAATCAGAAAATGGCCAAGTGACTTATGCTTTTTTAAAAATTTGATCTAGAGTTTATCCATCAAAATTTTATTAAAGGACAAATCACTATTGATCAACTAGTTGAGGCACCTCTTTTTGATAATCAACTATTTAACTACAATTCTTAGATGAATCTATAGCCTCCACATCTCAACTAGATCTGTAATATCAAATGACTCTTTTATTTGATGGATCTAAATTTGAACATGGTGGGAGAGCCATAATTATCCTAATTCCTCTTAGGGGGACACCTATCCCTCTATCCTTCAAACTCGATTTCAACTACACTAATAATATGGTAGAGTATGAGACTTTAATTATAGGTCTCCAAACTACCTTAGCATTGGGTATTAAAACACTCAATATATATGGTGATTCCTATCTTGTGATTAATAAAATTAAGGGCATCTAGTAGTAAAAAATGATACTCTTCAAAATTATAAGACACTAGTTGATCAATTTTTAGCCACCTTTGCACATTATGTTATCCAAGCCAGTCCTCGATCAGCTAACAAATTTGTGGATACTATGGTTTCCCTGACCTCTTTTATCCCATCCTCATCTTAGGAGTCTAAGTTATTTTTCCTTATTTATAGGATTAATCAACATTCCTTTACCAAAATTGACCTTCCATCCATCCATAGTGTGGAGGAGAATCCATTAGATCTTTGGTATTCATAGATATTTGATTATCTATCCAAGGGGATTACTCCTCTAGATATAATTATAAATTCTAAGCAAGCCTTTCAGCATCGTGTCACCCATTTTGTCCTACTGGGGGGTGTATTTTATAAGCATGGTTTTTATGGAATTATTTTTTGTTGTCTCCAAAATCATGAGGCTATCCTCACTATTAAAGAAGCTCATTTGTCAAGATATATAAAATATTAGTTACACAATATGTTACTACCAAGATATACAAAATATCAAAAGCATAAATTGTTCCCTCAAAGGATAGTTGTTTCAAAAATCATATCTCAAAATATAGACCACTCCCTTGAAGGATCGCTATCACGAATAAAGTATCCCTAGAAAGCTTCCCGCATTGATTAGCTTTCTTTAATTCAGTAAACTTCTCACATTGATTTGTCTACATGGATTGGCACATAAGGATTCTAGTGTTAACCCTTAGTTATTGGTATGCAAGATGGAAACATCTTATTTTTAGAACCCATTTTTTTATCACATCCTAAAAATAAATCAATAAGAGCCTAAACTTAGTTTCCCTAAATTCCCTAAAGTTGTTAGGGTTTTTATTAGTAGTGGGTTAAGGATTCATATGCATCAATTTTAAGTGGTTTTCCTTGGGTCATGGTACAAGCCAATAAACGGGCATTAAGCCTTTTGTAAATAAATTAATTACAAATTTTTCCATATATATTAACAAATTTTTGAATATGCAAATTAGTAAGTTAAAATTTGTATCCATAATCCATAACCATTAAATCATAATCCATAACCATTAATCATGATCCATACATATTACTTATCATCCATCATCATAAATCCAAATCATAATTTAAAACATTTACAAATCCATAATCAAATATACATCCATAATTCATAATTGAATCCATAACAATCCATAATCCATATAAGTCATATCCATTTTAATCATAAAACATTAATATATACATCAAAATCACATCCATATCCATAATTCATACTCCATAAGTAATCAATAATATAATCATGATCCATAAAACATTCGATAACATTTAAATCCATATTCAAATCATCTAAAAATTCATAATCATAGTAATCTAATAGAATCCATCACATGTAAAAAACCCATAATCTAATCACATTGCATATAAATCCATAATCCATAAAAATAATGTGTATCTCTAATAAACTATAATCCATCACATAATCCATAACATCCATAAAGCATAATAATCAATAACATCCATAAAGAATAATAATCCATGATCTCCATAAGCATAATAATCCATAAATAATAACATAATCCATACACAAAAAATATATATATCAAAAGATCAAGGTACATCAAAGTATTTGTATACATGTCCATGGTTCTCTAGCTAGTACAAGTGAATATATATATATATATATATATATATATATATATATATATATATATATGGATCTACTAAGTGAACTCTAATCTACTCAGATGAATGTTTGGTAGATATCCACCCCTATCTCCATCTTTGTCTCTCCTCCAAGTGATACTTCCCATACTCATTGTCCCTATGTGCATGCACCTGGAGGACCTACCCTATCTAGTTATGTGGGTTGCATAGCATGGAGTATCTAGAATATAATCTAGAATGATCTGCTCATAGTATCTCATCTCCACCACTAGCTCCTTTTACCACTCAATTTTAATGGTCCTTGTTGGTCTCATACTTGAATATACCACCTCTTCAACAATATGTATTGAGGTCTCTCTCTCCTCATCCCTCTTCCTCAGGGTATCCCTCTCTACCCTATACCTATCCCACTCTTCCACCACCATGTCATGACTCAATTTCAAGGAGTAAAACTCCACCTATAAACTATCCAGTTAGGTCTAAACTATATCCTACTCTATCCACACAATAGTCAATACACCTTATGCTATAGCTATATGTCCCTATAGGGTGATACATTGAGCCCTTAATTATCCCTCTCTATGAGAAGCTCTCTAACATCTATCTCTTCATCCTCTATCTACTCATCTCCCCTAACCTCCTTATCACCCATCTCATCCTTTGCATCCTCCTTAGCCTCCACCTCATCCATCTCCTCATCCCCTCCTCCCTAATGTGGTTGTACCACCCTATTATGTCACATTGTGCACTACTCAGCCCACTATGTTATATATGTAGGAGTGCACCTCACATCCTCCACATCTTCACCTATTGGTACCTATTCCTCTTCTACTAAGACATCTCTTGTAATTGGTCTAGGTAGCTCTTGATCTATCTCATCCCACCTATATACATATGAGGCCTTTGATATCTCACACCAACCCAAACTATCATTTTACTCGGCTAAAATGGAGGTACTCCTATTAATTTGTCCTCCTCCCAAAAACCCAACACTTCCTCCATACCCTTGTCAACTCTACCTCCACCTTGACCACTTAAAAAATCATAGATAAGGTCTCCATATGATGTATGTAGCCCTCAAACCCTATAGAACACCTCTATATCCATCCAAATCTCTAAAAACACCATCTATAAACCCCCATGTCAGATTGGCCTTCCACCATAAGAAGGCCACACTATAATCTATCTCGTACCACCGTATCCATAAGGTACCAATAGGTTTCTCTATCCTAATGTGTTCATAGGCCCAGCACTATAAGATAACAATAACATCTAAGCCATAGATTATATGGGTCCTCCAACCCCATAGATCCCTGTAAATCTATGCCAGTAAGCTAGATGCCCATGCAAAAATAGTATGGTGCTCTAGCATGTCTTTAACTACACTAGTCATGCTCCACAAGAACTTCCCTTCCCCTAAGTCTGGGAGTGCATAACATGATATCACTAGCATCATCATGGTTATCATGCCTTTCTTCACTATCTCATATCTGTAGAGAGTCTCAAAATTAAATCCTCCAACAATAAAACTAATCCCCTCTACATCATTTCTATATAGGCATCTCAAAGTTTTTCTTTGACCCTAATCATCTATTGGTACTATAGGTGTCCCTATGCCATAAGTCATAATATCTAGTAGATGTACTCCTTAGTGATAGTCATCTCCCCAATTGATAGCCAGAAGGTTTTAGTAGTGAAATCCCACCACTCCATTAAATCCACCAGAAATCATGTGTCTTGATGGATGTGTCTATAGTGATGCAACCCTCTCAATCCTATAACCTTTATATAGGCCCAATCATCATCACTCAACTAAACTCATAATCACTTCAGTAAGGGAGGCACTTGATATCCCATTTGTAGTATCCCCCATACTTATCATCAATATACCTTATAAGACTAAAAGTATCCTAAAAAATTCTAACTTATCCTAACCCTAGCTCTATTCTAAATCCCTTCACATTTTATGTGAATCGACACTAATCCCTTATAAATCAGTGCCATTTTGTATGGATCAGCATTATTTCATGGAAATGATATGAATTCCCTATGAATCATCATCAATTCACTAAGGAATTGGTGTTGATTATTCAGCACCATCTCCCCATAACCCTAGCCTAACCCTAGCCCCTAAAAGCCTAAAAAACTTAAAAAATTCAAATAACTCAAAATATTACTAAAATAATTGACCTACCTCATCTTCTAAGCATCGTCGATGTCATAATCCTCTACTATTAGCCTCCATCTCATTTCATTACACTTTCATTGTTTGAGCTCTCAAACATCATTTAGGTTTCACAAATATTAAATGAGCCCTTTTCCACATTAGACTTGTTTATATACTTGACTTTGGATTGGCACTGATTCATTTTGGATTGGTGTCATTTGGGTGGATTTTCATCGATTCATTTTAGATCGACATTGATTGGCCCCTTTTTTCACTACTTACAATATTACATACATCTAGCCTTGCTCCTTATATTTATCATATTGCCTTACTCCTTAGCTTTATCCTATTTCCTTGCCATATCTACCTTATTATTTAACCTATACCATTTTAGTTTTGTGGATATCGACCCCCTAATAGTCCCACAACCTTTGTAAGGCATGTACTCTTTTGGGTATCTCCCCTCAGTGGGTCCTGAGAGTCTTTTCTCCCTTGAGAACATTGTCTATAGGTAACACATATAATGTATAACACACCAAATGATTTGGTCAACCAAACCCTATCACTTATTTTATTATTTAGCCTTCGTTAAAGCCCGCCTATTCATAGTTGTGGCATCTGATTATAGGATTTGCCTTGGGGCATCTTTGCCTATATTACTTTACATCTTGCTAGTGCAAAGGATACACTTCATGTTATGCCTCCATATTTATTAGAGCCTATCTGATATTTATCCATCCTATCTATTATTCCACTTTTCAAACCTATTGCCCACTCCTTATCCTCTGTTGGCTCCTATTTTGAGGAGGGATACCTCCTAACATAAACCTAGGACAATGGACCTTTCATAGTTTTTGTCTTGTAACACGTATTTTATACTGCTCCACAAAAAGGGGAAAATGTAGACACTAATTTCATACCTTAGGGATGATTAATTGGTGTCGTAGGTCCTATATTTAAATCTTTTAAATAAATCCTATCCTAAGGTTTATATTATTTACCATTTACTAACTCGGTAAATAGCCTTTACTTTTACCTTTTTTACCCCTCCCAACCTCCTAATCCATTTATAACATAAGAATCTACCCCCTAAACCACTTTACCCCCATGTTTGTTACCAATAGATCCACTCATTTTTTATCTATTCTCACCCATAGTTGAAACAAAGGAACTATTTTGGGTAAATCAACAATGATTTGCCTATGATTGACATTGATTTTTTGGATCAACATCGATCCATAAATAATTAGCTTGCCTTTGCATTCAGGATACAAAAAAATTAGAGCCTCAAATTATTATAATAATCTTGGATATTTTGTGGCATTCCTAATGACACTTTACTAGATTTTAATTGCATTCATCATATCCTTTGTACAACATTCGCTACTGCATATGCTTGTGAAAGAATTTCATTATGTTCACAAGCTGATTGAAGGTATCATATTCCATTTTATCATTCTCTTTTAATTTTCATTATTTTATCCATTTATTTAATCATTAAAATATTATTAGTATCCTTCTTTATCCATTTATCAACCTATTTTAGAAAAAAAATTCATCTGATTCTCTTATTTATTAAACTCAGCCACAAAGAGAATTGACATCAATTAATTCTGAATCAACACTGATTTTGTCGATCGGCACTAATCCTGTCAGGATCATCATCGATCTATTGTGTTTAAATCATAGACTCCAAGAATTTAATCCTTAGCCTCTATTTGTAATCATTTTCTAATTACTATTTTTTGAACATGGTCTTTTTCTTGTAGATGAATCTACCTAATTTTGTTCATGGCATAACTAGTATCATTAATCTCCCCACAGTTTCCCAACCTTTGTTTATGGATCAGAATGACATAGAATTTGAGCTAGCGCTCTATGTAATAATTTATTCACCCTCTCATGAAACCAATGAATAATAATTAGTTGTTATCCAAGATGATGTAGATTTTGATTCCACTTATTATGAGGAATATTTCATTTACATTGATAGCTTATTTGAGGACTAATTTTAATCAGCATTATAATCGTATCATTTATCTATTTGTAATTTCATATACTTTTTATTCACTTAATTGCATAAATAGTGGACTGACATCCTTTTAAGGAAGTGTACCAATTTTTGGAGCTGATCTCTGATTAGGTAGTCCACCCATCTCTTTTATTAATCTATTTTTGTCAAGTATTTACATGTGTGCAAGTTAGCCTTCCCAACCAAAAAAGAGCTCTCACTATCACTAGATTCAAAGCAATGTGCAACATATTTTGATCCATAGGTATTCCCATAAACCTTGTTTTCTTTTGAGTTTTTAGTAAGTAATATTTAAATTAAAAAGAAAATGAAAAACTACTTAAACAAAATGAACAATGGTCCCTCCCCAAACTTTTTTGTACTGATTACCTCCTGGGTTTTATTCTTAGTTTCATCTTTGGTGGTCTTAATACATGTAATTGATTATATTAATTCATCCCCATTTTCACAAATAGTCTTTGATTGATATCCTCATTGTCAATATCTGATTATTTATACTTTGAGGCCTCTTTTTTTCTTGGAGGTTTGTACTTTATCCTTGAATTATGTATTTGTTCATAAATCTCTTCAATGTTTACCATAGCCATTTGTAAACCATATACCCTATTTAACACACTTTCTAAATACTACACAAATACAACATATGGTAAATTAATCTATCTTTTAAGATTCCCATCTACACCTATAATGCTTACTAATGAAAAATGTGCCATCACATTAAATCTTGCAAGACCCTAAAATGCCACTAGCATCTTTGGTAGTATTAAATTCTTCCTCCATGCACTCATACCATCTTCTCATCTTTATCATATAAGTTTCGGTCATTTGATTCACAAACATGTCCCTTATATTTCTTAGTGTGGGATTCTTCACCTCCAATTACCATGAATCTTATACCTTCTAGGATTCCAATTTCCTCAATTAATATAAGTATAAGAATCATCCCCCATCTAATCTCTCCACCTTTCAGATGCATTTCTTCCATCATTCTCACCACCTCTTCTAAAATGTATTGTGCATAATTTTACATAGTTTTCTTGGTCCCACTTTATATTTTAAATACGAAACTTATTTGGTCATTATTTTCCATTTACCTATTGACACCAATCTCAATATAATTAGTTGTTTAATGGCCTTTAATTTTTTTAGTGGAGTTTCATGATGAAACCTGACCTTACACTATTCTGTAACCATCAAATTTTGAGCTAACTTCTTATACAGGCCTATCTAGATCATTCATTCCTTGTAGCCTTGTTTTCCCTGTTTATTGGCCATAACTTTTTCTCAGTTAACTCAATCAGGAAAGTAAAAACATTTATGGATACCCATTAAGCCCTTCTATAACATACTGAAAAATCTCTTGATTTTACTTTGTATGGAATTGTACTTTCTTCTTTATGCCCTGTTCTAATTAGCCCTCCTTGAATGCAAAACACCTCATCTAGAGTGAAGTATGGACTTTATAATCAAACAAAGAATCATTCTAGATACCCATTATCTTCTTACAGGTTAATCAATCATTTATTAGTGCACTTCTTTGGAAAAATCCACTTTTCCTATATTGGCCTATGCTCTTCATCTCACATGCACCTAGGATCCACTTGGCAATTGTCTTTTTCCATACTTCTCCATACTGTATCACCTTGAAACCACTTTCAACAGTTTGATAACATCATAAAGGGTCAAATTACAAATTTTAAAGAGTTTTCAAGCTTTAAAACTCATTTTGAGGGTTTGAACCTAATTCAGGATTTTCCCATGACAGTCACAGGCCGAGAGCTTATTATTTTTGTTGGGAGTGTTTTAGCTTGTTTCAAAGGTTCAAATAAATTTTCTATGGTCTGTATTAGTTCCCTACACCTTCTCCCATCATCCTACAGGTTATATCAACCTTCTAAGCTTGCCAATACTCAACAACTCAGTGTCTTTTGACTGTATTTTTATAACAGTCAACAGGGTTCTTAGTTTTCTCCTCTATTTCAAGAATAAATAGGCTCTCAAGAGGATATACAAACTTACAAACCTATAAATGACTTCCCCATTCATATTCTTTATCAAATATGACCTGATCAATCCATTTTCTATGCAAAACATGCAAATCTCTTAACTTTTCCTGTAATCTGTCATACACAGACCCGAGAGCCAACAGTTGGAGTTTTGGACATCAAGAGGGGTTTCTAAACCTGTTTCTTCTTCACTTAAGTTTTTATTAGCCTTAGATACCTATTTCCATGACTTTAAAGATCCCATACAAACATTTATACGTTGATTTTATCAAACACAATGCGTTGTAGGTTTACAGGCCTGAGAACCCTGTTTTAGACTCTGTTTAGGCTTCTTGTAGCATTCAAGTTCTTTTAGTTCTCTTGTTCACAGAATATCAGTTTAAACTCATTCTCAAAATGCCAAATAACTAGTTTACATGTAATTTCCTCAATGTTCTATAGAAAACCATCATTCATACACATTCACATATACACACACAGGCCTGTCACCAAAATGTTTACATGTAATTTCCTTAATGTTCTATAGAAAACCATCATTCATACACATTCACATATACACACACAGGCCTATCATCAGAATTTTCATAACATAATCACATGAAGCAAAACATTCATTCTTTCATAGATTAAATAAGAAACTTACAGTTCAATATCAAATGTTCCATGGCTTCCAAAGCCTTGTCTATTCCTTCACACATTCTTCACATCAAATTTGTTCCTTTTCCTTAACCTTATCATCTCTTGAGTGAGGTCCTCCCTCACTAATTCTCTTCTCTATCCTTCATTCTTTCTTCTTTTCCTTGAATGAGAGGACTTTTCCTCTCTATCCTTCTCCTCTTCTACGCCCCTCTCATCCTCTCTTCTCTTCTTTTCCTCTCTCCTTAATGAATTCTCTCTTTTTTTTTGTCTTTTTCAAGAATATCTCCCCTAACTTCTACGTCCAAATTGGGCTTAAGGCAAAACAATATGTTGTTTGTAAGTTTAAACAATATACTAAGGTTGAAAATAGTTTCAACCATTTCCCCCTAATTTTCTCAACAGCCTAACCATCATTTTTCACCTTTTCACTTTCACTTTTTGATAATTACATTTACTTTCAAGTGAAATTTTGAAATCTACAAAATTTAAAGGGAAAACTAGAATTTGAAATTTTACACTAGAATTCGAAACTATTGTAGATGCTCCTGCATCATTTCATCTATCACCATTATTGAACACCTTTTTTTAAGATGCAACCAATCAACTACCCACTTGACTTCTATAGAACTCTTAATTTCTTAATCCTTCATTCTTTATGCTTGTAATCTTGTTAATTGGCATGAATGAAATCTTCAATCTCCTTCCCATAATATATGGCTTTCTATCATAAGTGCATGTAAGCAAATACTTAACTAGTTCCTCTGATTTCCCAAAATATGGTAGCTCTCTTATACCTAAAACTATTGAAGGGTATAAGTGTTGGTATAAAGTACCATTTCCATTCTTTTATTCTAAATCCCTCTGTAAAATTATTATGTACTCCTTCCCATGGTTGAAATCAGAAAACACACAAGTCCCTAAGAATGTCACGAAATGTTCTCCCTCCTTCACACATTTTAGAAATGACATAAGTTTTTTCTCAATGGATCCCTCTCTTCTTTTCCTCTTTATTCATGGTGGTCCTTTTATGGGTCTTTGTACATCTATCTAGACTAGATCTTCATCAATTTCAATTGTCATGTCCCCAATAGACCTCTCTTGTCTAATAAAAGTGGGTTCCTATTCTTCAACAAAAGCTTATTTCCTCTCATCTTGCTTCCTCTTCACCATTGTATGTCCTCACGTATTCTCCTTTCATCTCACTTTAAAATTTTAAATCTAGTACCAATCAAAACTCTTCTCCCTATAAAATTTTAGAAATGGCATAAGTGTTTTCTCAATGGATCCCTCTCTTCTTTTACTTTTTGTTCATGGTGGTCCTTTTATGGGTCTTTGTACATCTGTCTAAATTATATCTTCATCACTTTTAATAGCCATTTCCCCAATAAACCCCTCTTTTCTAATAAAATTGGGTTCCTATTCTTTAACAAAAGATTATTTCCTCAAATCTTACTTCCTCTTCACCATTGTCTCGCGTATTCTCTATTTATCTCCATATAAAAAATTTAAATCTGGTACCAACCAAAACACATCTCCCAAAAATTCCAATTCTCTACCTTAATCCTTTCTCACATCCCTCCTTTGTTGAGTAGTTTTTAACCCCTGGTGTCTTTTTTCCCACCATTATGCCCTAGTTTCTTGTAATTCTTTATTCCCTATTTTCTCTGTCAAATTTTGGTTTTGATAGTTCATTTCTTCCTTACACTTCAGCACTTATAAACATTTAATTTGTAAATGACATTTTCAAATGCACCTTTTCTCTCTTATAAATTCAAGTACATTTAATACATTCACCTACACCAATCACTTGAGTATGTGCAACATCATCTCACCATTTTCATGTCCTCATTCTTCACATCCAATTTCATGAAACACATTTTCATGTCCTCATTCTACTCATCCAATTTCATTTCTTCCTTACACTTTAGCTCTTATAAACATTTAATTTTTAAATGACATTTTCAAATGCACCTTTTCCATCTTATAAATTCAATTGCATTTAATACATTCACCTATACCAATCACTTGAGTATGTGCATCATCATCTCACCATTTTCGTGTCATCATTCTACTCATCCAATTTCATTTCTTCCTTACACTTCAACTCTTATAAACATTTAATTTGTAAATGATATTTTCAAAATCACCTTTTCCCTCTTATAAATTCAAGTGCATTTAATACATTCACCTACACCAATCACTTGAGTATATGCATCATCATCTCACCATTTTCATGTCCTCATTCTACTCATCCAATTTCATTAAACACATTTTTTTGTTATGTAGACCTTCCTCACACAACTATACCTCACACATACAAATCTAAAAATATGTTCTTAACTTGTGCATTGATCAATCCATTGCACTTTTTTTCACAACATAAATGTATCATTACTTGTTTCCTTTTTCATGCACATCATTTGACACACTCCATCCCAAAACTGATCCCTTTTTCCCTATCACATCCAATTTGTGCATTCA
This sequence comes from Torreya grandis, assembly GCA_037957365.1. NCBI lineage: Eukaryota > Viridiplantae > Streptophyta > Pinopsida > Cupressales > Taxaceae > Torreya > Torreya grandis. Next base: position 2,889,937 of record JARHVA010000894.1, read on the forward strand.
TCTCTTAATTTTATTAATTCTTAATTACTATTCCCCTAAAATTCAATCTTTCAAATCCTTTTCACTCCTCACAACCCAATTATATGCTACATCCTCTTATGCATTTTTCCTACCTATCAATTGGTGTAATGTCACGATCAATGCCCCTTATCAATCCACCTTCATTCCTTATTATATAAGTCTTTCTGTGATGAGGAACTATATAATTGGAGATAATCTTTATTATTTTCAAATCTTAGAAACACAATCCCTCTTAGAGATACTTAAACATCTGGCATAAAGACCTTGGTAGATCCCTAGCTCAACTAGATTTACAAGATTTATTACACCTATCAACATAAATTAAAAACTTGTTAAAGGAAACAAAATAGAAAGCAATAAAAAAATTGTGTTGTAATTTTCTCCTCACATAAACCTTAAATTTATGGTTATCCTTATGCATCATTTGAAGTATAGTTTGAGCTTATTCCCCTCAACCTTTCTTTAGAATATTTTTTTGGGGTTCTATAAATGTATCTTTTCTACTCCTCTTCATTTAATTAAATTAACACTCATATTTTTTCACTTGTTAACTTCCTATGGGTTTTTAATACACTACATATTTTACCCTCTCCAACGTGGTTTCTTCTTTTTCTTTTTTCTTGACCCACCATCCTTTTTTTTTAATTTACTAGGTAAATTGTTTTTTTATAGCATTTTCATATGTGCATAATTCTTGTAAAATTCCACTCATTTTTTATGTTCATTCTTTCTAGGTACCTCCACCTTTTATTTATAAACACTTATTGTTACCTCTTAAACCTTCTTTACTTGAGGTTTCTTTTTAAATACACCATTTCTTGATTGAGGTAACTCTAACAGTTTCTTGGTCATGTGTTGAACCCATCTCTTCATCATCTTTTGTTATATATTCTTTACTACAAGTCTTCTAAGTAATCCACTTATCATAGTAGATTGACCTTTACTCTTAACCTTTATGCACTTTCTAGTTATTGTTGGATAAGTATTTTGAACTCAATGATCATAAGCCTACATAGTGGTATCTAATGTCCACTTTTCACTATTCGACCTCAATGCATTATGTTTCAATTTATTCAAATCCTTTGTTATCCATGTAGTTACATTTAAGATATTATTTTAATCCACTTTTACATATACTCTCTTCATATATGAAAACTCATTATCATTATTATGGGGAATCACAACTCTTTGCTCCCCATTCTCAAAACTCATGTAGTTATAATTAAAGTGCATGCGATTATTATAACACCATGGTTAACCAAGTAATGCACCTCTCATAATTTATAACTCACTCAATCACTTAGAGACATTATATGAACATAACTCCCATAATCTCTAATTTCATGCCATGAAAGACACCTATTGGTCTTGAATTTATATTGGTCACCATGAACAACACATTTTTTGGAGGTTGCAATAATGGTTTTCCCATTTTATTCTATGTATACTTAGTCAATATGTTAACCTCTACCCATGTACTAATCAATATGTTGTTTATTTTACATTCATTTATCTTATCATCAATTATAAATGCCTAATCATATAGTTTATTCCTTCTTAACTGCATTTCTCTTGGTCTCTCATGTATAGATTCATATACATCCCCCATACTTTTATGAATCCATGTCTTTATCAAATGTATGATTCTTTTAGTATTTAATAGTGAAAAAATATAGATGAAATCTCATTCATTTCCTATGGTTTAAGTCATCTTCTCAATATTTCTTTCAACTCTTCTCTCATCTTGAACAAATTTTGATCTTCACTTTGAAAATTTTATATCATTTCCTTCACCTTGGCAAGGATCATCTTTTGTGCCAATACATCTTGATAGGTTTTTCCCAACATCTCTTGCCTAAATTAGATATAGACATATGTATATGTTATTAACATTAATTAGGGTTCAAGGTTGTTATCTTGATAGGATAAATAATTATGTCCTCCAAACATTGATGGGAAGGAAAGAGTATATTATGGGGGGTTTATCATTGAGTGAATTCAAAGTCATAAAACTGATTTGCTTTAGTTGAGAAGATAATGAGGGCATTGAATGTATAATGAGGATGAATAAATGTATCCAACTAGTATGAAAGGAAACATGACAAAAAGAGTGGTCAATTAACTATCATTTAATTAAGAATATCCCTATAAATTTTATATAGATGTAATGGTGGGTGACAATTACATTTTTTTGGACATAATGGAGCATGATTTTAATGGAGGTTTGAATATTCTAATTTCTAGTATAGATATTTTTGAAAAAGTTGAGAGATATCAATTTAAAGATTTTTATTTTAAATTTTTTATATACTATAATTATTAGTAATTTTATTTTATTTTTTCAAAATCTAGTGAATTGTGTTATTCTAACCATACCAATATGTCAAATTTAGAATTTATTTAGTAAAAAAATATAGGTATTAAACTCTACCATACGGGTAAATATGATAGTAATTTTTTATTAAAATCTTCAAGAAAAAGGGGGAAAAAGTGATAAACAAATGTACATCAAATTTAAGGTTGGAATTAAATGTGAACATATTCTTTATATTGCAATGTTCTAGCATCATTCAAATGTAATTATAAAACATATGTGGATGTAATTACCTTGATGCATACTAAAATAAAAATAATCTTTTTGAAAAAAGAAAAAGGACTCCAAACTCCACAGTATGGCCAAGATAATATTTTTTAATTGAATTCTAAAAATAGAATTTTTTAAAGTAATGACACATCAAATTTAAGATTAAAATTAAAAATAAATACACTCACTAAATTATTATTAAAAAAATTTTAGGATCACCAGATCAATAAATGCACATGATTATGTGATCACACGAATCAAGCAAGTGCACGCCACAATGAAGTTGCAAGTAAATAAAATCAACAAACAAGAATATTCTACAAGTAGATTGGATTCAAAAGACAAATTTTCATTACACTCCACACAAGATCAATAGCTCTCTGGATCACCAAATACAAAAGATAATAGGCCATTAAATAGGCAAAAAAAGAGGCATCAAGCCATATCCATTTGGTAATATGAACATAGGTATGTTACCAAAATAATAGTAAACCCATGTGATAGAGATAAGTCAACATTGGTTAGTGAATGTGATGGCATCCTCACCAAGCCATTTGACCACAATTTACATATGTGGTTTTGCAAATAAATGACCTCATAAATCACCTTAAATAACCAAATATTCACCTAAGCACGATGAATAATACAAATATAGTAAAAACCTAAGTAAGGTGAAAAATATAAACTAACACCCCCCTTAAGCATAACTTATATGGATAGTAGAATTGGGTCCCAGAAATTAGGCCTCCTCAGGTACCCAAGAATAAAGAAAGATCTCACAAAGTATAGAAAAAAGAAAAAACTCAGTGGAGAAAATTCCCCCCTAAAAGAGAGACATAGAAGAATGGGAAACTAAAATACCCTGTAGAAGATGATGTTAAAACAATTAGTACTTTAAGTATAGCTTGCAATATGATGAAGGTTGATGATGAGATCCTCTACCTAAACACTATAAAAGCTCCATCCACATCGAATAATGTTTCTTCCCTTTGACAAAAGAAGAACTTGATGTGTATATAGAAAGTCTATCCATTCCATAATGGAAGATGAAGGTAGCAATACAAATATCTCTAAAATTGGTTGAAATCAAATATGTGGCATAGGTCTAGTAAGATCATGTGCAAGAATTAGATGTAATACCACTAAATTAGATTAATCAGAATAATGACATGGAACATTCATAGAAAGAATGCTCATGTGAAGTGTGGAGCATGACTCACCAACTAAAGAAATAAAATCCACATGAAGAGATGAATTATCAATGCTCTCAATATGTGTACTCACATTGTAAATAGTAGAGTCCTCTGAAGTAAAAATATGTGATGGCTCTAGAAGAGCAACATCTTGAATAGGGATAGAAGTAGAATCTACAATAAGATAAATAAGGTTAGCTAGAATCTCATCCTGTAGTGGTGGCTCAATAAAAGGAAGAGCATTTTCCATGATGAATGTGTCGTCATAGGAAATAGAAGGAGGAGAGAGTATAATAGTCTCAAAAGAGATAATAGGAAGAGGAAGAGGGGTTGCGATGTAAGTCATAGTAGGATCCCTAAACAAACTTTGTAGCATTCTCCAAACACTATAGGGATAGTCTATATATTCCACATAGACTGAAAATCCATGGAAACATGTAGTAATAGAGTGGTGAAAACCTTGTCACAAGTATTATTTCACTTATCGTACTGAACAAGATCAGTGGGTATAAGAATCTATCCATATAGGAATGGAATATGATTCTTATGTGTGATAAAGTGTTTTATGTAAGCACACCATGAAGCATAATTTTCTTTCCCAAGAATAACCACTGAAGATGAAATAACTCTCCTCCTCTAAAGTCTATCAAATGGGGTTGACATGATTGAGAGAAGACACCAAGGAAGTTCAAGATAGCACAAGGCAAACTACAATGAACCCCTAAAGCTCACTCATGAATGGAATATCAAGCATAGCTGAGAATGCATCTAAATGAGCAATCAGGGTTAGAATAATGAGGGACAATTCATGACCAAAATGAGGATGTTGGACACAACAAAAAATGCATCCATGTGTGAGCAATTTGTGCATGAAGTATAATACAAAAATTAGTAGGGCTCATAGCATAGATAAACCCCCCCCCCCCACAAATTTAACACTTTATATTTTAGTATATTTTACAAAATAAATGACACCAATAGATTGGGCATAAAAAATCATACATTTATAAAAATGGCACTCAATATTAGGTTCTCGATCAAAATTTATAGTCAATAATAATTTCCATCATAAATATGTCAAATAAAAAAATACACTTCTAACCATCTTAAATTTGATAGCGTCACACACATCATAGATCCCTGAGTTAAATTTGACAATTTTATAAACATCACCTATCATTTTCTCACATTTGATGATTTTATAAACATCACCACTTATTGTCTTAAATTTAATAGTCTTATAAATTTCACCACTCACTGTCTTTAAATTTGATGGCCTTAATGACATCATAGATCAATTAACATGCAGACTGAGATAAAGGCTTATGTAGGTTGAGATAGGGACAAAAGGAATAAAAACCAATATAGGCATGCAAACCAAGGTAGAAGCACATATCAAGGTAGAAATGAAAATCAAGGTAGGGATCTAGATCGATCTCAACACACATATTAAGACATGTACATAGATCAAAGCATACCCACAGATGAGGCATGCATGTATATTAAGGCATGTACATAGATTGTGGCATGCACACAAACCAATTGAAGCTTTAGAATTCAAAAATATTTTGATAAATGGTCTCAAAACCTATAAAATATTTTCTTTGCTATAGATTCCAATGCACATATTGAAACTACAACAACAAAAAAAATAAAATATTTGAAATTGATTATCTCATAATATGGCTGAGTTTACAATCGATCATAATTTTTTTAGGTTTTTGAATGTAATGGAACACTCCATTCTACGTTAAAATGCACACACCAAAATCAACCTCCAAAAGATGAGAATAAACTCTAGATTTTAAGAAATAAGCTAACAAAAAATAATGAGACAATCATGAATAACGGATTGGTGCTCTAATACCATATTATAATTTTTTTGAGTTCACTAAATCAATGAATGCACATCATTGTGTGATCACATGATTCAAGAAAGTACACACCACAATGAATTTGCAAGTAAATGTGTAATAATCCAGCTAGGTTTAACGTAGATAAATGTGAAAAATATTAAAAAATAATACATATACTATAAATAAATTACACCACAAGAATCTAAGTAGTGATCATACAAAATACTCTAAGTGTGATATAGGTAAATAAGAACATGTCATCTAAAAGTCACTAATCACTACCAACATATGAAATCACATCATAATATAATCATAGAAAGTAATTAGAAATAGCCAGTCTTTGTTGGTACAATTAACAACCACTATTGCCAATCCACTGTAAATAAGTAATTATAACTCTTTATAATAATGTTTCTAATAATAAATAAAATATAATACAATGTATATAAATAAGATATATAGCTCCTCATTGCATGAGTTCCTCAGACTCTCTAGTAAATGTGGTAATCTCAAGTGTTATCTCAAAATTAGTACTACTATGGGGAGCGAGAGCATCATCTGAATTCTTTTCGATACCAACCACAGACCAACAATCCCCTGCACTAATACCATAAAAAAATGGCCCTCCTTTCATGAATGAGTAGATAGTGATGGTGCAAGAATCTAGAGAAATAATGAAGTACTTGTATGTTGTACGATTTTTATAAATAAACATGCAGTGTATCATAGAAAACCTATTTTATTACAAGATATTGTATAAACATGTAAATCATACTTATTAAATGATAATACCTCACTAAACATCCATTGGCCTAAAGTTTTAAGAATAATAAATAATATTAATCTATAGGTCAATCAAATTCATACACACCACTTGATTGGATTGCCTTCATCCAACCTTGAGATATTAGTAAGCCAATGAAGTCTATATCACTCCTTACTCAGTATCAACAATGCAATATTGGTTAAACATAATTTAACCACAAGATTCATATAATTTACATCCTACTAGTAATCACATCACATAACATGTTAAATATAGAAGTAATCAATGTATACACTTATTCTTTAAAATGTATGAATGAATCTTACAGTATTCTCTATCCCATACTAGAAATATAATGATTATAGTTTATACCACTCAGGTAAAATATATATTTAAATGTAGATTTCAACTATCACAATTAGTTTTCAAACATACCACACCCTATGATAACCCATATTACTATAGTCTAGTATTCTATGACATAACTACTAGTTTTCTACAATCAGTCATATAAAGTAGTCTTAAATACATGGAAACATAAGCTTATATTCAAGTAACTAGATATAAAAAATCAAGACATGGTTCATTGTTTATGAGCATGAATAGCCAGTTTTAAAATCTCAAAATCAAATGACCCATATTAATGAATAATAATAAAGTACAAGGTTATACCACCCAAATATACCCTATGTTTAAACGGCATACTAGCATTAAAAGAAACATAACTTATAGGTACACCTCACGATACACTATTATATGATATATCTATATAAACACTTGTACATAACATAATCATAATATGCACTACACATAAGTATTAAATGTTAAAAATATAAAAACTAACAGTTAGTCATAATATATGCAAAGAAACAGAGAACTCATAAACCCATTATAACTTTCATTTAACTTCTCATTTTGTTTCTAAGAGACTGTTTAAATATGATTATATTTATGGATTCCTAAGTGAATTTATATCTTAATTTAACCACCCCTTACTATAGGTATATGTGATTACTTGTACGCCATAATATATAAGTACTCAAATGATATGAAATTATTATACCATTGTTCATTTATATCTCCTATCAAGAACTCCCCATGCTTTTAAAAATACTTGGAACTTCCCTATTCTCCAAGAATTTTGGCAATATTTATAAGGGATTCTATAATTTAATATTCTTTCACAACTTTTATCCCTAACATATACAACTCCGTACTCTAGTTCTTGAGATAAATTAGTCTTTCATACTATGGCTTGCATAAGAGTATTTGGAAATATATTAATTGCTCATATAAGATACACAATAATTCATCAAGTACACAGATATATGATACACTCAAGCCATGATAATAAACTAGTCAAAAAATATGCAATAAACTCACATCCCAATGTATTTTATATACATAAGCTATTTATGCGTATGCCCTCGTACATATTATGTACAAGTTCACAAAAGATCATTATTTAATGCATTAACTAAAAAATCTCAAAAGGCATAAGGGAGACTATGTCACAGTATATTCATCATCAACAATTCATATAGCCTATAATTATAAAAACCATTAATGGTATAAACATGGCGTATCTAAAATGATAAATACCAAGTCATATTATGAATTGCTATAATTATATATATCTAATCATTGTTATAGACTCACTATAATAATTATGTGTGCTATATAGTGGTTTTATACTATACGTCATACGATGATGGTTGATGAGTAACGATTATGCAACATCTCATATATAATTTACGTATATATGCCAAGAAGACATCTCAATAAATTATATATCTGTGTAATAACTAACCACATATTAAACATGATATACATTCACTACAACCCACATTTATAAATATAGAGGGATATATAAATAATACGTATATCACATATAATATAGTATATTATTAAACAATTAAGATAACATATGATAATCGCTACTCTTGTTCGAGACTTCCTTAGAAAGCTAAATGGGAGGAACGAGCTTGAAACATAAGATATAAAACAGAAATAATTAGTATCTTTCTAAGATTGAGTATTCATGGTTTGCATTTCATATGGATTCAGAGTAGATTTGAAATAGATTCCAGATCATGTTTTGCCTTCAAGTGTAGTACTAGTCACTGCAGTAGTTAAACAAATCGCTACATAATTTTACACTACCATTTCCATAACAAGTACATTCCAAAATATTTGGCATTTTAAAATTGAAAGGTCTCAGCATATTAAATAACCAGTTCCATTATGCCTCTACTATGGGTTTGAATATAGATAATAGGCTACCATATACACATGCACAAAATTTACGAATCCAAGAATCAAATCGTTACTTATATTGAGAATCGCTTCACATGATTTCTCATATTTATATTATGTTTTCAGTGACTTAATTTTATGAATAACACACTTAAATAAGTAGCTTTATAATTTTATACCTTAATATTAAATTTCCATAAAATATATGCAAGGAGAGAAATATCTACCACGACTTCATCTACATACTTATAAAAATAACTTTTATATAAATGGATCATAGTATTTAGATGGATCACTAAATTTTAGATTGACTATTACATTCCTTATAATGGTTTGTTGCACCTTACAAACTTACTCTATGTTTTGTGTCTTATATATAGCTCTGATGCTCTGATGATCGAAATGTGGAATTTATTAATTATTGGGTAGAATGTTTTTTTAACAATCCTCTTGTTTACTAATATGGAAAATCTGTCACCTAATTTCACAAAATCTAAATAAGAAATCATGTGTAGTCGACGTATATACTGTAATCGCTACAACAGCCATTGATTCATAAGTCGTCATAGAATGATATTATCTAGATTTTAAGCGCTATGGTATAATTACATAATTTCATTTAGAGTGGATTTAATAACTACCATAATAAAAGTTGCCATATTTTGATATTAACATGTAGCAAGTAATAATATAGACATATATGCAAAATCACTGAAGGATTAGGGGGAGTCTGAAAATTTATTTCATTAAGTCTATTCACTATAGTTAATATAGTAATAATATAGAGTATATTTATCTATTCGCTGCTCTTTAACAAACCCATCACTGTTTTCACCTACATAATGGATACCAACAATCATTGTTCTATGATCATTTGTGTTTGGTTGAATAATGAACTATTGAATAGCAAACTATTTTTACCAAACTAATCATTATCATATACATTATTGTTTGGTTGAATAGTGACGTATACATTTTCTAAATAGATGTATATACATGTCCAGCGTATAAATATTTACAAATTCAAATAGACACCTTTTCACATAACCCAAATAAATATATGGAATTTAAAACGTTTCCTTCTTGGAATTTCTTCTAAGAATTATGCCCTTTCCTTCTCCTCTATGTCTTATCTCCTATTCGTGTGATATGCCTCCCTTCCAAAAATCAATACTCTACCTGACTCTTTCATATTTTTTGTTATTATATGTAAAGCATGGTATTTTCTATTTTTTTTTTAATATTTTCCTTCTCTTCTATTTGTTTTTATTAAATTTATAACTTTCATTTTTTCATTTTTTTATTTTTTTTTTAATTTTTTTCTTTCTTCTACTTAATTGGATTTTATTTTATTTTATTCTAATTATAATATTTACTAATTAAATTAGCATCTCCAAATTCTATTATAGTTTTAAATATACATCCATTAATCAATAACTTGTATTTAGTCATGAATATCATATTTTTAATTGTCTTTAATGGACATACTCACAAGTCACACAAGACAAATTTAATATAACCTTTAAAATATGTTGGTAACCATGTTAAAATAGCTAATGCAAATAGCATCGAAATATGTTATGCTAACATAAATTATGCATTTAATCATGTGTTGGTTAATATGATGTGTGCAAGATTCTAGTTAGTTTCTCTATCATCCTTAAACATCTCAATTTATGTCACCCTCTGTGATTATATACTCTTGCATCAACTTCACAACAAACAGTTAGAAAGATCATATTAACATGATATACAAACATCATAAAATATACCTAAAATAAAAAATCACCGTGTTCGTAATATAAATATATACATTACGGCTTACTCATATAATGTAAACATGTAACCTAAGCAATATCGTACTACCCCATAATAATATATATCTCAAAGCTTAGTCAAAAATAGCCAAATCAAATAAATCAACTATAAATATCCACAGATAATTAATTAGTTTGCTTAACGAGAAATTAGGATGTAACATCTTTCCACCCTAAAGCTAGTCATCATCTTGAATGACTCTTATTCCAACATAAGTTTTGAATTGAAATATTGTTCAACAAAAAATTAACATGATATAAAGTATCAAATTAAATAATAAATCTGAAATTTAACTTTAGAACTCATTATAGTTCTCCCAAATAGTATTATTCTTAGAGTATTAATCCTATAAGACCCTGCTCTATGATTTTGTCCTACTATGCAAACATGTTTTTGTGAATGTCATGTTGATTGGTTCTATCATGACCACTCAAGGGTCTAGAACTGTAAGACTAGCCTATAAATATCTCGATTAAAGTTTCACTAACTTCCCAAAAGCACATCAGACATCATAAAAGCCAAAAAAAAATGGCCAATGAGATTTCCACAAAACCTTCCACCCCATCTACAGATCTCTTTAACCTAGAGAGTGTTTCACTCATTTTATAGAAAAGTATTTAGAGAACCTGGCAATAATGATGTGTATAAGTTATTACTATTTCTACTCTATGTGGCTCTTGATAAGTATAACATATCAATACTGGCACTACTCCATGGATCTCCTAACAAGTATGATGATGGATAAAAACTGAAAATACTACATTTTCAATGTATATAAAATAAAGAAATAAATGTTATATTGTATACATGTGTATGGCCATATGATTGAATTTGACAAGTCCATCTATCAAATCTTGGATTCGATATTTCTATTTGTCAAATCCAAACTTAGTAACTATTGAGTCAATATAAGGCTAAGTAGGATCCACTCTTATCTCTTAGTACTCACAATCCTAATTCACTACTCTTCCCTTAGATTTTTATGACCTAATGATATCCAAAATGTTCACAAGGTTCAATGAATCATATTTCTACACTAATAGATTATATAAAATAATACTATATGCTAAATAATTCCATATATATATATATATATATATATATATATATATATATTGTATTAAGTTACCATTAGCCAAATATAACTAGTATCATATTTCATAACTTAACCTATAGTTTTATCATCATAGTTAAGAGGAACTAATGTTAATACTATCATAACATACAAGGGTCAAAGATCACATTGTCCTTAAAACCTTATAAGGGTAACAAGTGAGACAATATCTCCCTTCTTGCTCAGCTAGTACTCAAAAAATTAAAAGTTTATCTCAACCTTTTTAGACTACCTAGATGTTCCACGCATCCTATACCCTACTCACTCCTGATGAAGGTACATAAATATATTTTTAAAATAACATGCTCTAAGCAAATAAAATAATATCAGTCTAATCAAATGTATATAATAACATAACAATTATAATCTACTAGAATTAATACAAATTTGAGGTTCACCATTCCTCATGGTCAAAGTTCACAAATTAGATAAAGTAGTGACCCTAAAAGGTCATAAATGAAAAGTAATGAATTAACATCTCGAAAAAAAAACTCATATCTACCCTCACATGGTCAAAGGAAAACACCATAATCCATGTCAAAATCACTACATATTTCTTAGATTTATAAGAGTAGTATCATAACCTACTTCCACAACTAGAAGGAAAATACTAATTCACATAAACGCATCAATCCATCGAATCCTACAACTTCATCTCAATAAGATTTTGAAGACATTATCCTATGAACTCAAGATTTTAGAATCCAAAATAATATTTCAAAGACAAATTTTAAATCAAGATAATATGAATTCTCTTGGTAGCTTATAATGATGTCAAGGGAAAATCAAGGAGTGATAACTCACCTTTATGCCCACTATGAAAGATGACACTTCTTCTTAATCCACATAAGCAAAATCCTAACACATAGGAATTATCAACCAAGACACTTACACTCTACTAAAATAAAATTTTCACTGCACTAGGAGGTACCAAACTAAAAATGGTCTTATAAGATTTCTCACTCCTAGGATTAATATATATTAGACACAAAACTGATGCATAAATACTTAAGTGAGAAGCATCTCATGCTTATTAAACACTAATAACACAAAATAATAATAAAATAGGTAACTTGATTAAAAATTAAGAATGTAATCAATTTCAAGGTGTTTTATCTAAATGATCAAAATATGATAGAAATATCTTGTTCACAACTCATGAACTATGTTATGTTTGACCTACCAAACATTGATTACAACCATTCTTTTAACAACTCTAAGAGGTTATGAATTCTCCTAAAGTACACATTCAATGTACCACACAATATTTCATAAATGTCTCATACTTATAATAGTCACCAAGCCATATAGTAGGATCTACCAATTCTCAAACTCTAATCATGGTGTAACATGGTTCTACACTAAGTCACTATAACTCTAAAATATCAGTGTAATAATTTATGTCACTAAGTTCACATTGGTGAACAAAATGACACAAAAATGCCAATGGACTCATTAGATCTTAGAGTTAAATTCACAACTCAGATACCACATGTAACAACCCCACTAAGTTCAACATAGATAAATGTGAAATTTAAAAAAATACATATACTATAAATATATTACACCATGAGAATATAAGTATTGATCATACAAAATACTCTAATTTTTATATTTATAAATAATCACATGTCATCTAAGATTCATTTATCACTACCAACATATCAAATCACATCATAATATAATCATAGAAAGTAATTAAAAATAATCAATTATTGATGGTACAATACAAAACCCACAGTTTTCAATCTACTATAAATAGGTAATTACAACTCTTCATGATAATGTTTCAAAAATAAATACAATGTAATATAATGTACATAAATAAGGTACATGGTTCCCTAGGACATGAGTTCTTTCGACTCTCCAGTATCTATAGTAATCTCAAGTGTCATCTCAAAAATAGTACTGTTGTGGGAAGGGTTAGCATCATTTAAACATATTTTCACACCAACCACAAACCAATGATCCCCACAATAATCCTATCATTAAAAGGCCTTATTTTTATGGATGAGTAGATAGTGATAACATAAAAATTTAGAGAAACAAGTAAGTACATTTGTGATGTATGATTTTAAAATTAAACATGCAATGTATCATAGAAAACCCATTCTATTTCAAGATATCACACAATATGTAAGTCATACTAATGAAATGATAATTTTTTACTAAACATACTTTGGCCCAAATTTTTAAAAATTATAAATAATAATGATCTATAGATCAATCAAATTCATATGTACCACTTGATTGGATTGCCTTCATCTAACATTATGATGCTAGTAATCAAGTAAAGTCCATCCCACTCCTTACTCAGTATCAACAATGCAAGATTTGTCAAACATAATTTACCCACAAGATTCATACAAGTTACATCATATAACATGATAAATATAGGATTAATTGAAGTATACATTTAGTTTGTCAAATGTATGAATCATTCTTACATTATTATCTATTGCATACTAAAAATAATGACTACAGTTTCTACCACCTAGGTAAAATATATATTTAATTATTTATTTCAACAATCACAATTATTTTTTAAACATACTACACCATATGATAACTCATATTACCATAGTCTAGTATTCTAAGACATAAATACTAGTTTTCTATAATCAGTCATATAAAGTAGTCTTAAATACATGAAAATATAAGCTTTTATTCAAGTAATTAGATATAAAAAAATTAAGTCATAATTCATTATTTATGAACATAAATAGCCAATTTTATAATCTCAAAACCAAATGATCTATAGTCATCAATAATAATAAAGTATAAGGTTATACCACCTAGATATACTTTATGTTTAAATTGGATATTAGCATTCAGAGAAACATAACTTATGGGTAAACCTCATGATACACTATTATATGATATATATCTCCAAAGACTTATACATAACATATTCACAATATGCAGTGCACATAATTATTAAATACTAAAAATATAAAAACTAATAGTCAATCATAATATATGTAGAAAAATAGAGAACTCATAAACTTGTTATAAATTTTATTTAACATCTCATTCCATTTAAATGAGACTGTTTAAATATGATTATATTTATGGATTCCTAAGTGACTTTATATCTTAATTTAATTACCCCTTTTTATAGGTATTTATGAGTAGTTATACCCCATAATATATAAGTACTCAAATGATATGAAATTATCATACCACTATTCATTTATATCTCTTATCAAGAACTCCTTATGATTATAATAATACTTACAACTTCTCTATTCTTGAAGTATTTTGACAATCTTTATAAGATAAGGGATTTAATAATGTAATACTATTACACAATTTTTATCTCTAACATATACAACTCCATACTCTAGTTCTTGAAATAACTTAGTATTTCATACTATGATTTGCATAAGAGTATTTGTAAATATACTAATTTCTCTTATAAGATACATAATAGTTCATAAAGTATAGAGATATATGATATGCTCAAGCCATGATAATAAACTAGTCAAAAACTATGCAATAGACTCGCATCCCAATGTATTTTATATACATACACTATTTATGTGTATGTCCTCATACATATTATACATAAGTTCACAATATATCATTATGTAAAACACTAACCAATAATTCTTAAAAGGCATAAGGGAGACTATGTCATAGTATACTCATCATCGACAATTCATAAAGCCTATAATTATAGTAACATTAATGGTACAAACATGGCATATCCAAATTGATAAATACCAAGTCACATTATGAATTGTTATAATTCTCTCTCTCTCTCTCTCTCTCTCTCTCTCTCTCTCTCTCTCTCTCTCTCTATATATATATATATATATATATATATATATATATATATATATATATATATATATATATATATATATATAATAACTGTGTACTATATCGAGGTTTTATACTATAATTCATACAATGATGGTTGATGAGTAATGATTATGCAACATCTCAGATATAAATTATGTATATACACCAAGAAGACTCTCTATAAGGTATATATATGTGTAACAACCGACCAAATATTAAACATGCTATCCATTCACTAAAACCCATATATATATATATATATATATATATATATATATATATATATATATATATATAAGGAGAACATATGATAATCATTACTCTTATCTAAGACTTCCTTACAAAGCTAAATGGGAGAAACAAACTTGAAGCATAAGATATAAACAAAAAATAATCAGTATCTTGCTAAGATTGAGTATCCATGGTTTGAATTTCATATGGATTCAGAGTAGATTTAAAATATAGTATAATTATATAATTTTTTTTAGAGTGTTTTTTAATAACTACAGTAATAAAATTCACCATAATTTGATATTAACATGCATCAAATAATGATATAGACATATATGCAAAATTGCTAAGTGATTAGGGGGAAGTTTGACAATTCATTTCATTAAGTCTATTTGATGTAGCTAATATATTAATATAGTAATAATATAGAGTATATTTATCCATCCATTGTTGTTTACCAAACCCATTATTATTTTCACCTACACAATGGATACAAGCAATCGTTGTTGTATGATCATTCTTGTTTGGTTGAATAGAGAACTATTTATACCAAACTAATTATTGTTATATACATTCTTGTTTGGTTGAATAATGATGTATATATTTCCTAAATAGGTGTATATGTATATCCAGCCTATAAACATTTATAATTTTGAATAGATGCCTTTGCACATAACTCAAATAAATATACATAATTTAAAACATTGCCTATCTAGAATTTCTTCTGAGAATTATGCCATTTTCTTTTCCTATGTGTCTTCTCTCCTGTTCTAGTGCTACAAGTTCCTTCCAAAAACTAATACTCTTCCTGTCTCTTTCATAATCTCTATTTTTATATGTAAGGCATGGTATTTTATTTATTTTTTAAGATTTTTCTTCTCTTCTTTTTATTTTTATTAAATTTAGACCTTTCCTATTTTATTTTATTTCTTTTCTTTTCCTTGTTTTTTTAATTAAATATGATTTATTTTATTTTATTCTAATTATAATAATTAGAATATTTACTAATTAAATTACCATCTCCAGATGCCATGATGGTTTTAAATATACATCCATTAATCAATACCGTGTACTTAATTTAATTAAGCAAATCATGTTTTTAATAGTATTTAATGGACATACTCACAAGTAATGCAAGGTAAATTTTTTAAAACATTTTGATTCAGGCAATAATTCAAGTGACAATTTGGGTGATGGTTCTACCCCAAGTGATGACAAAACTTCTGGGAGCCATAACTTTTGCACAATTGCTCTGATTAACTTCCCATTTAAACTGTTGGAAAGATAAGAATGAGGAAAACATGGTGAGATGGCATTAATTTTTCTTGGTAGGTTTTGACCCTTGAAAACTTAATGTAAGTGCCCCAAATTTCAATTTTAGTAGTGCAGTCTAAAAATAGTAATTCCTCAAATTTTGTATTATTTTAAATCATAGAATTTGAACCACCTAATCTCCCTCAAGATTGGTGACCTTCCACATCCTCCTCCTACCTTCAAAATATGTATAAATGAAGATGTAACCTGAAATGTAAATCAAACATCTCTTCCCATAGATAAGCATATGTTTGTATTTGTAATCTTGAGGAATAAAACATCTTTTCTCAGAAATATTTGTTACTATGTTATTTTTTGTGTTCTTGAAATATTTTTCAATCAAAACTTTTAATTTTTGGATCACCTTTAAACTATGTTTGCAACCATGCTAAACTAGCTAATGTAAATAGCATCAAAACATGTTATGACAACATTAATTATGCATCTAATCATGTGCTAGATAATGTGATGTTTACAGGTTTCTAGTCAATTTCTATATCATTCTCTAACATCTTGATCTATATTACTCTCTTTGATGATGCTCTCCCTTTGTCATGCTCTAAGAGTTGAATTCTATTGCATCAACCTCATAACAAGTAGATAGTTAAACCATATCAATATGATTTACAAACATCATAAAATATGGTTAAAATAATAAATTAATATGTTTTAATATAAATATATACACTATGACTCACTTATAGCAATATAAACATGTAATCTAAGCAATATCTTACTATTCCATAACAATATATATCTCAAAACTTAATAAAAAATAGCTAAATCAAATGTGTCAACTATAAATATCCACAAATAATCAATTAGTTTTCTTAGTGAGTAATTGAGATATAACAAAATGAAATTGATAAATGAGAATATTCTACAAAGATATTAGATTCAAAATACAAACTCTCATTACACTCCACACAAGAGTAATAACTCTCTAGCTCACCAAATAAAAAAGAGAATAGGCCATTAAATACGCTGAGAAGAGGCATGAAGCCACATACATTTGACAATGTGAACATGGGTCAGTTGCCAAATGAATAGTAAAGCCATATGATAGAGATAAGTCAACATTAGTTGGTGAATGACAAGGCATCCTCACCAACCTATTTGACCAAAATTTACACATGTGGGTGTGTGAATAAATGACCTCATAAATCATCATAAATAACCAAATATCCACCTAAGCATGGTGAATAATACAAGTATAGTAAAAACCTAAGTAAGGTGAAAAATCTACACTAACCATTATAACTCTCCACCACCACCTAAATATCACTATTGGATGCCTTCCAATATAATAAATTATTTTTCTCTCTATTGATAAAAAATTGAATCATATATGACAAACTAAACTATTTTTCCATAATTTATTTCTCAAAGTATTCTTTGCAAATTTTCATTCAATAAGAATGAAAAATAATTAAATATTTGAACATCCATAATGTTAAAAAGCATAACTTTTCAAATTTTTATTTTGTAAGGATGAAAAATAATTAAAACTTTGAACATCCATGATATCAATATCCCTCTAATAATATTTTATAACATAACTTTTCAAAGTAGATAAAAAAGAGATACTTTTTTGTAATGGTAAGATTGCTTTGAAATCAATTTTAACTAACTTAAATTTCATATTTCAGCTAAAAATGGATCACTTGTTCACAATACAACCCCATGTTAGCTTAGATGATCACCACCTCTTGTCTTCTTCATGGATTAAGCATTATCTAACTTTTACAAACTAACCTTAATATTTCCAAAATCACCTTAATTTCTCCAAAATTGTATTGCCAAAACCTTATAAAATATCAAGACATAGGACTAACTTGACTTAACATATATTATAAACCATATCAACCTGATAATACCTCAATTACACCCTAAAATCATAGGGAAAATGATGCAATGGTAATTTTTTGGATTATAGGGGTTGACATTTAGACTAAGAGGCCAAATTGACAATAGTAACAACACCACCCTAGCTTAAAATCATAAAATAAGATGTTTGGCCTTTTAAATTGCATCCTTCAACTATTTCATGGTAATATAAACCCTAAAAATGAAAAACTTGTTGCAATATTCCATGGTATTAGCACCCTCAAAAAGAAAAACTAATTAACAAACTCATTCTTATTATTGTTCACTTTCACACTATGTATTCAATGGATAAAACTGAAAGCTCAAAAATGTGACATGTAATGAATAAAAACAAAACCTTGGAAGCATTACATGAAGTGAATATAAATGATCTAAGAATTATTTAATTTTAAAATTATATGTAATATAATATTACATGTTCCATGTAGTTGAACATAAAGAATAAAAACGTAATATAAGCTGACTTGTAAATCATATAAAATTTACTTATAAATCATATAAATATTCTAGCCGACTTGTAAGGTTACTCAATTAGGGTTGATATTCCCATACATATCAGTGAAGAGGGCATCAAAGGGGTTTGGGGAAGGAATGATTGAACAAATATAACTTATCCTTCAAACCCAAATCATTTTGGTGATAGTTTTTAATTAAAATCAAGGAAATTTGATTGAAGAAATGCAAATTATCTCTCAAACCTAAATAACGGTGTTACATAGAATGGTGATAGCTTACAATCAAATAAAATAATGGTGCATATCTTGGTGAAATCCAATGATTGGGAGCATATGTATTCCCATTTACTACATCACCTTTCATACCCTCATGTTCCCAAGACAATAATGCCATCCCCATCCCCTATACAAGTCACATGTATTTCATTAATTCTTTTATTTTTCACTATTTATATATAAATAGTATAAGAGTGGATCAAATAAAGCCCACCATCAGATGGAATTGACTACAGGGCATTTTGGTTGTCATATAGCTTACTCTAAACTTAAAATTACACGTACCATTCCTCATTTTTTATCTCTCAAACTTAAATAGCCATGTTGCATAACACAATGATAGCTTGCAATCAAATAAAATAATGGTGAATAGCATGGCAACATCCAATGCTTCGGATCATGTGTAGTCCCATTTACTACACCACCTTTCATACCTGCGTTTTTCTAAAACAATAATGCCATCCCCATCCCCTATGTAAGTCACATGTATTTCATTGATTCTTTTATTTTTTCACTATTTGTATCTAAATAGTATTAGAGTGGATCCAACATAATCCACCATCAAATAGAGTTGAATATAGGGTGTTTTGGTTGTGTAGTTTATTCTAGAGTTAAAATTGTATGTACCATTCCTCCCTTTTTATCTCTCAAACCTAAATAACAATGTTGCATAGCATGGTGATAGTTTGCAATCAAATAAAATGATGGTGCATATCATGACAACATCCACTGCTTTAGAGCATGTGTAATCCCATTTACAACACCACCTTTTCCACCCATGTGTTCCTAAAACAATAATGCCATCCCCATCCCCTATGCAAATCAATATATTGCACTAATTCTTTTATTTTTTATTTTTTATAAATAAATAATATTGAAGTGGAACGAACGTAACCCACCACTAGATAAAATTGATTATAAAGCATTTTGATTGGTTGTCGCATGATTAACTTTAAACTTAAAATTGTATGTACCATTCCTGCCTTTGATAAACCAAAATAATAATTATAGTTAACGATATTAATGTACCATATAACCAAAATAATAATTATAGTTAACGATATTAATGTACCATATAATCATAAATTAAAATGATGTGAGAGCAAAGTGATTGATAACCTGGAAACATTAAAATCCCACAAAAATTAAAAACTGTGGGAACAAAAAATGAGTAAAAACTCCAAGCATCAAAATGTGAGATAATGCTAAAATATCATTACTAGTTTACACTTAAAAATCATAATATTTACAAGCCGTGCTCTCATTGAAACCGGTTCCGATCCCTCGCCTTCAAGTCCTCTATAAAGCAGTCCAAATTTGTCTGAGACGACCCTCCCTCCTCGATCACTTTCTTCATAATCTCTCTCATTCTCTCGACCTTACACCTAATTTTCTTCCCGTCTCCTCCATTCATATTCATAAATTCTCTTATAGTCAATGCAATCTCATCGCTGCACACCAGCGTAGATCTCATGTTATTCTTACTCCTCGAACACACACCCAACTTCATCCCGACTCCCCACTCCTCCACAATCAGCCTGCAATTCGTATACTGATCTGTCAACAGAGGAAACGCCAACATGGGAACTCCAAACCATAAGCTCTCCATGATCGAATTCCACCCGCAGTGGGTTAGAAATCCACCCACTGCAGAGTGAGACAGCACGTCCAGCTGAGACAACCAGTCGACAACGATGCCCTGCTCTTTGCTATCCTCCAAAAACCCCTGGGGAAGTATGTCTTGCACGTTGGAGGCAACGACGTCTGGACGGAGCACCCAAATAAAGGGAATTTTGCTGTGCAGCAATCCCATGGCCATTTCATGAATTTGAGCTTTGGAAACATGGGCATAGCTGCCGAAAGAAGCATAGATAACGGAACCTTTGGCCTTGCTGTCAAGCCAACTGTTGCAATCGGCCTCAGCCCACATGCTAGTCCCCACCTCATCCTTACTGCCGTCTTGAAGCAAAGGACCCACAGACCAAAACGGTATTCCCAACTGCGCTTGCAGCTCTTCGATTGTTCGGCTCTCCAGCTCGTCAACTGTGTTCGAAACGATCGAATCTGCGGCGCGAGCCGATTGAAAAGCTTGGTATATAAGCTTGTGCACCAATGATGACACATCGGACTCTTGAAGATACGACGGAAGGTCAGTTAACTTCAAAGACGGAGCCCCGGGAATATAGTTTATCAGCTCGCCCTCTGCAACACAAAGTTCGGCCTTATTTTTAAAATGAAACTTAAGAAAAAACCAAAAACAAGTTATGTGAACATGGAGTTGCGTTACCGTCGCCTGTAAAGGGACAATGGCCGTTGTTGAGGAGGAGGTTCCAGTTATAATATATGGCAAACACCATGACCGCCTCCGTCCAGAAGGAAACGTAGGGGATCCCAAACTTCTTAGCTATTCGGTGTGGCCAAACAAAGAATGTGTCGGCGATGATGCACGATATGGGGGGCTCCTTTGCCTGCAGATCGCGAAGGAAGTCTTCTACATGGGATTCCATATGATACAACAAGGAGTTGGCGAATTCATAATCGTTGAGAGATCTGTCGAAGTCCACAGGCAATCCGTCGGAAACAAGTGCACAACGGATATCTAGACCGACCTTCGTAGCATTGTCGGCGAAAGGATCCCGGCCGTTATAAGCTTTGGTGATGCGTGCATAACAACCTTCTGTACAGACTAAGGTAACAACAACACCCTTGGCTGCAAGCTTCTTGGCAAGATTAAAGGTGGGAATGATGTGGCCCTGCAGTGGATACATGAACACCACTGCATGCACACTGCCGTCCAACTGGGGACTCATCCTGATTTCTCACAGGCCAGTATCGACCGACTCAATAATTGTGCTGTGCTATATATACACATATGTATATGCTGTGGAAGTTAACCAGGGTTCAAGGTTGGTACCCTGGTAATAGGATCAATAATTGGGTCCTCCAAAGACTCAGTTCAAAGTTCAAAGTCGTAAAGCTGCTTTGCTTTGGGGGAGAAGATAACGAGAAGAATAAAGTAACGTCCCGCCAAGGAGAAGATAATGACAATGATAATGAATCTCGTTATCAAATGCAGAATGAGGTTGAAGAGACGTATCCGACTGGTGTAAGAAGGGAGATACGACAAGAAGAGGGGTCGATTAATGATCATGACTGATTGGAAGGGAGGCCGGGGGGACGGGTTGCTGGATAATAACAATTCGATGGTTCTCATTTTGAATTTAAATTTTCATTTATTTTAGGTAGGTTAGTATTACATTTTCTGTCGGCATAATGTAGACTTTGAATTTAAAGACATACGTGGGAGTAGGGGAGCCTTCGGGATTCGTTGATGGATGATAATGTTTTAATGGTTCTTATTTTAAATTAAGAATTTTATTTATTTTATTTTAGATGGGTTATCTTTCTATTTTTTTAAAATATAATGGAGTTTTTTTGTTTTGGTATAATTTGAGGGAGTTGAGATTGATCAATATAGTATTTGGTGTTGTATATTAATATAGGATGGGATTTCTCTTAAAAATCGGGAGGATGTAAAGTGGGCCCTTACTTTATATTGTAATTTAAGTTGAGAGTCGAAGCCACAACAGCACTACTTTTATGAGTTATCGCTTAGATTAAGTGAGCTATACTCTGAGACCTGAATTTAAAGAGTTTTGGATAATGTTATTTTAAGTTCTCTTTCTATCTATTGATTAAAATTGACTTGTGTACTGAAAATTAAATTATTTTTCTACAACTCAAAAGTTAAAGCTCATTGCACATTTAGGAAACTCGAAAACACAAACGTTTAATGATCAGAATAATAACAATGTGAATACAATGTTCACAAATTTAGTATATATCATTTGTAAGATTGTGTATTGATTGAATTCATGTGCTTTGAATGCCAATAAAGAATTCTCACTTTTAATGTTTGTTTCAATTTGAATACGCCAATCAGCTTTGGCGAATGCCCCTTGTTTACCAAATAGCAATCTCTCATTAATTACTGATATCCAAACATTGCTTTGGCATAGTTGTCAACCATTCGTTAATTTGCTTTTTTACCACGTTGTTACATATTTGTTCTTATGCTTTGGCTTTTTTCACCAAATAATGCCAAGTGTAATGTCCTCATTAACTTGGTCCTTTGGAATTTTTTGTTATGTTTAGAATGTCTTGTAGTGATGACTTGACATGATTAAGCCACATGGGATGATCTCAAGAAGCTCAGAGACTCAGGAAGTCAGAACATTAGTAAGGCAACCAACAAAGTGTTTAACTTCATGATGATGTGGATTAACGTAAAAGGACTTTCAACCTACCCAAAAAGGATTTTGGGCACTTAGCTAATTTTACTGTTACTCACAACCACGTGTCAATTTTCCACTACTTCAAAGGATTTCAAAATTTCATGGGAACGAGACCCATCGTAGACCAACCAAACTACCAAATGCTCTAAGTTCCTAGAAACGTGTCATATTCCACAAACTAGGCTATTCATAGAATTAACAGGGCAAATCAAAGACGTCATACAAATTGACCTTCAGACTTTAAGTTCTGCAAATTGAAATTGTCAAAGTCTTTTAGTTTTTGAAGAAAATGTAAAGAAACAGTCAGAACAATTATTGTGAATAAAAGTTCCAAAGACTACATGGTGGTCTTAGAAACTCTAGATCTTTAGTAAAAATCTTAAGACTTTGTCAAAGTTTTTGTTTACAAAAAATTCTAAATAAATATCCAGAACTAAACTTGTGACAACACAAATGCCAAAGACATAGTTTCATGAAGAGTTAAAAGTTATTCCACGCCTCAAAATCTAGGCACCACATGTTCTTCAACCCTACCACAAATGACTTTGGGAACTTAATCAATCTTAAATAGTTTTCCCGCAACCATGTGTCACTTTTATACTACTTCTAAGGATTTTAGAATGTCATGGGTCAGAGACTCAACACAGGTCAGTGAAACTATCAAATACTTTGAGTTCCCAAAAACATGCCTTGTTCCACAATATAGGTTGCTCAGAAAATTGACATACCAAATCAAATACATTGCATAGGTTGGTCTTCGAACTTTGTGTTTAGAAAAAGTGAAATTGCCAAAGTCTTTTACATTCTGCAAAAAATGTTCATAAACAATCAAAATAATTATCGCGAATAAAAGTTTTGAAGATGTTATTGTTAGGTTGTGGAGTTAAAAGCTTCACCGATGCAAACATGGAGGAGGTTGCTAAGTTACAGAGAAATCGGTGTCGGTAGCACAACCGATGTCAGTCATCTTCAGTGCACAGGCAACCAACATCGATAGGAGTCAGCGGACGTTGGTCACCTCCAGTCAGACAGCAGCTGATGTCGGTTGCCTTTGCAGTTCCAGAACTGTTAGTTTCATGAACAATTTGTTTAATGAACTGATTGTTTGCATGTAAAGACTATTTTGAGTCTTGAGCTGCGTGTCTAATTATAGTAAATTAGGAAGTCTAGTTATTGTTTGTATAGGATCTATTTATAGACTCATTGGCATGTATTGTAATCAAGGCAAGGAAGAGATCCTTCCAATTGTAAGATCAGGTTGATCTGCAGGTTGTTGCAAGATCAGGTAGAAGATCTACATGGTAAGTAAGATCATTTGAGTTGCAGGTTGTTGCAAGTTCATGGGAGATCTACTTGAAGTACTTTGAGTACTTGTGTACTGGCAGTATTGTTACTGACTGGTTGGAGGTGAACAACAACTCTGTGTTTGAGTTGATTGTTGTGACCGTAATTGAGAGAGTGAACTCTTGAAGGAGAATTACTATACGCCCAAGGTGTGAGAAGCCTAAGAGGTGGAAGAAGAGTGTGGCACTTCTTCATTGTATTTCCTTTTGGATGAGTATTAATACAATTGTGTATTGTCTCTCATATTCTGTGCTATTTTTGAATTCTAGTTACTTGTTAATTCTAGGTAAATTCCATGTTTAGTTGCTTATACAAGGTAATCATATTTGCTCTTGAGGAGTAGGATCCTGACAGTTATAGAACTGTTGGAAACTCCATATCTTCAGCAAAAGTATTGAGACTTTGGTGAAGATTTTGTTTGTAAAAAAATTTGAAACAAATATCTAGAACTAAAATTGTGACAATGCAAATGCCAAAGGCAAAGTTTCACAAAGAGGCAAAAGTTCTTCCATACAACAAAATCTAGGCACCACATTTTCTTCAACCCACCCAATAATGACCTTGGTAACTTTGTTAATTTCATAAATGTTGTAGCCATGTGTCATTTTTTTTAGTATTTCAAAGGATTTTAGAATGTTGTGGGCTAGAGACCTAATGCAAGCCAACCAAACTACCAAATGCTTTGAGTTTTCATAAATGTGCCATGCTCCATAATCTAGGTTACTCAAAGAATAAATAGGCCAAATTAGAGACATTAGGTAGGTTGGCCTTTGGAATTTGTGTTTGATAAAGTGAAATTCCTTACATCTACTTTTCAAAGAAAATGTAAAGAAATAGTTAGAATAATTATTGTGAAAAAAAATTGAAGACTACACAGAAGTGTTGGAAACTCTATATCTTCAGTAAAAGTGTTGAGACTTTTTGAGAGATTTATTTTACAAAAAAAATCTGAACAAATATTTGAAACTAAACTTACGATAACATAAATGAGAAAATCAAAGTTTCACAACAAGGAAAAATTTCTTCCATGCCTTAAAATCTAGGCACCAAATGTTTTTAAACACACCCAAAAAGTACTTTATGCACTTAGTTGAATTCATGAAGGTTTCCCATAGCCACATGTCACTTTTACGCTAATTCAAAGGACTTAACTAGTTTTACACCATGACTGCCAATGTTGCATGTCGATCTCTTGGTAGTCCCAGGTCTATTTGAAATTCCTATCAACACTTTGTCAATTTTATTCAAAACTTCTCAAAAAGGTAATGACATCATCAAATATCTGGGCTAAGTGATTAGCGAGATCATGCCAAGTGGCATAATCTCATTACTCCACTATCCCAGATGGTGACACCTTGTCAAATTCTACAGTCTTATTCTCCCTATAAATATCATGTTACCATTCATATTGACATAAGATTCGAGTGAGTGGGATGATGACACATGTCATCATCCTAGCGATGTGCTTGCCCAAAAGTGTCATAATTCTTACTTTTATTATGTAGTCTCTAAGTGATGTGTCATGATCCTAGTCCTCCACTTGCCTAAAAGTGTCATGATCCTTACTTTTACTACAAAGACTCTTGGTGACTGGGATGATGACATGTGTAATCATCTTGGTATTTCACTTTCATGAAAGTGTCATACTTCTCACTTTTATTGCATAATATCTAAATGAAAAGGATGATGACACGTGTCATCATCCCGATGCTCTTCTTGCCCAAAATTGTCATCATTTATTTTATTTTAGGTAGGTTAGTATTACATTTTTTGTGGGCATAATGTAGAGTTTGAATTCAAGTACATAAGTGGGAGTAGGGGAAGGGATTGGTTGTTGGATGATAATATTTTAATGATTTTTATTTTAAATTAATATTTTTATTTATTTTATTTTATATGGGTTATTTTTACATTTTTTGTAAATATAATGAAGTTTGAATTTAAGGAGTTTTTTTTGGTATAATTTGAGGGATTTGAGACTGATCAGTATAGTATATGGTGTTATTTATTTTAATATAGAATGGGATCTCTCTTAAAAATCAAGACAATGTCACATGAGCCTTTACCGCCTATTGTAATATAAGTCGAGAGACAAACCCACAATCAACACTACCTCTACAAGTTACCAAGGTTAAGTGAGCTATACTCTGAGACCTAAATTTAAAGAGTTATGAATAATTTTATTATAATTTCCCTTTCTATCTATTGATAAAAATTGACTCGTGTACTAAAAATTAAATTATTTTTATACAACTTGAATGCTAAGGCTCACTACATGTTTAGGAAACTCAAAAATGTAAATGCTTAATGATCAAAGTAGTACTAATGTGAATACAATGTTAGTGTCAAAATAGGCCAGTAGGTGATTTTATGGTAGAGTGAGAACACAAGTATTCTGCAACAATGATGACCTTGTCTATATTCAAAAACATGCAAGAAGATGTGCAATAATTACCTTATGTATTAAATGCTTTGCTTACCAATTATATGTTCGACACTGCTTTGATTAATAACAATAACATGGTAAAGAGGAATATAAAGGAGAATGGGGATTTAATTGATAGGATAACTCACTTTGGAACTAAGTTTAACTCATTGTAGAACTCAAAAGAGAACTCATAGTGGTACCCAGTTGAACTAATTATGGAACTCACCTTCTCACCCTCTTAACCTCTTATCACACTTAAGCAGGCTAAAGCTACAAGTGTAAGAATTATCAATTTAATAACTAAATAGAATAATGAATATCCTACACCAACACCCCCACCTTAAGTGTTGGATGTAAAAGAAAAGATGGGTCCCAAAAATAAAGCCTAATGAGGTACCCATGTACAATGCAACTCTTAATAAGTGTAGTAAAAGGAGAAAACCCAGTGGGAAAAAAAATCCCCCTAAAAGATAGACAAAGAAAAGAAGGGAAGACTAGAAAGCCCACTCCAACACCCCCCTTAATCATACCTTAGATGGGATATAAAATTGAGTTCCAAAAACAAGGCATGATGAGGTACCCAAGTACATAGCGATGATCCCAATATCCTACAAAATATGAAGGATGTGTGCCTCCACAAAGAAGAGAGAGAATGTATGCATAGAATGTCACATGGTGAATGTTGTAGTAGGTCTCTCTGCAAAAAATGTTGTCTCTTCTTTTTAGAAGAATGAAACCATGAGCTTTCAAACTACTAAATTCCCACTTAAGTCAAATGTAGATATGAATCATGATGTAGATCTCTAAGAAATGTTGAAATGTCTCCCTGTTAATGCTCAAATTTGCCAAAGTCTGATCAGATATCACATGACTAACTATATAAGATGGTAATGAAGAAGCATACAATGAAGGGGATAAAACAACCAGAGAATAAGATAGACATGGAACATTTGATAAAATAATATCCATGGGAATACGAGAGCAAAGCTCAAAAACTGTCAAAACTAAAGACTGGTTTATAGATGAAGCACTTAGATCTGTAAGATGAATGTCCATAGGAACATATGAGTCATCAATACTCTCACTAAAATCAGTAAATTACTCTAAAATGTAACTCTGTGAAGGCTTTGAAAGAGAAAAAATTTGCACAAGAAAGGAAGTAGAATCTGCAATGAGACAACTACGGTCTAGAAAAATCTCATCCTATAGTGGGGGCTTGATAGAAAGAAGATAAATATCCACCATGGATATATCATCACAAGAAATAAAATCATGAGAGAGTGAAATACTCTCAGAAGAGACTATAGGAAGCAAAGGAGGAGGTGTGACATAAATATCATTATGATCATTGAAAAGATTATGTAGTATGCTCCAAATAATGCATGAACACTCTATATGTTCCACATGGAAATGAAGATCCATGGACACATGTAGTAAAAGAGTGAAAAAAACCTTGTCACAAGTATTATCCCACTTATTAAACAAAATAGTATCAGTGGGTTTAGGAATCTATCCATATAGAAATGGAATATGATTCTTGTGTGTGAGAAATTATAAGCATTCTATGAACCATAATTATCCTTCCCAAGAAAGACCACTAGAGACAAAACAACTCTCCTCATATGGAGTCTCTCAAATGGGGTTGACATGACCTAGAGAAGACACCAAGGAAGTGCACAACTACACAAAATTCTCTATAATGAACTCTTGAAGCATGCTCATAAAAGGGACGTTGAGCGCAACCAAGAATGTGTCCAAATGAGAAATCAATTTGAGAGTGGGTAAACAATGGTGCACACTCTAGAGATGGACTTTGGACTGAGCTAAAAATGATTCCATACAAATAAGAGCAATCAGTGCATGATATACATTATATAAAGTAGTAAGGCCCATATCCCCCATGAATATGGCACTTTATAACTTGAGTGTTTGTTACAAAACAAAATAGACCAATGGAAAGAGGCTAAAAAATATGCACTTTTGAAAAAAGTGACACTCAATTCTGAGTTACCAATCAAAAGTTATAGCAAAATGTATTTTTCATTATTAATGGCCTATCTAATTGAATTGCACTTAAATTTTAAATCCTCATCAGGTTCAAACACAAATAATGTTGTGTAACCACCCATTGGAATTGGCACAAAATTACGGTCCTCTTCAAATCATCTAAAGTCAAAAAATACTCTGGCCCATGAACCCTTACATGTACTTTTTTTTAAAAACCTTATATTGAAGGTTTTAATTAAAAAAATTAAAGCTATTTTTCAATTAATAATTTAAAAATAGAGAAATTTTTAAAATAAACTAGGGTAGATTAGGTATTAAGTTTTTATATTTTTGCAAATGGAAAGAAGAGGCACCACCATTATGCATGCACATGCTGGAAAGAGTAGAGTTTTGATCAATCAAAACACAAAATTAACACCATAATGGAGGAAAAGAGCCCTAAAGAGATGTACGGTGTTGCCATAAACATGCATGCAAAGAACTACAAATTATCCCAGGTCACCACAATCCATTACTCTAGTCTTTTACATATCTACAAAATTTGAGGGAAAGAGCATATCCCAGAAGTTGAATGGAGTCACCCAAGAGGGTTTTAGGCCCCTTAAATGGTTCCCACATAGTTCTGAGTGTAGCCACAGAAATAAAAAATAGTCTGTATCAAATACCGTTTAGTCATCGTGCCATGCATTGGAGGTATGGCATTTTAAAATGCCTCTGTACTGATCAAAATGGTTTATTTCTTAAAGGGCTAAATGCCAAAAAATAATAGATGTGAATAAAAATGCCAAAGTTGTTTAACGCTACCAGAAAGGAGGATAACACCCCAGTGAGGCCAAGGTATCCAAGTAGATGTTGATGCTTAGGCAAATGAACATCTTCCAACATGTTATTCAGGGTCAACAAAATGAGCTTAAATGTTGGACCAAATATGAATCATACCAAAAAATTGAACAAGTCAAGCATCACTCGAGGCCACATTTCCTCCTCAAGGCAAAAATAATGTTTGGGTCACTCTATGCAATAGGCAAATGACATGAGAGGGTTTGGAAAATGCATCAACCAATCACACAGTATAATGATGTGAAGCAATTCACTCATTGTGGTAGATGATGGAGCATCAAACCATAGAAGCTAATGTTCAGCAAAAAATTTCCCTCTAAAACCTTTGCTCTGCAACCACATAATTAATTAACATATGCCATAAACAAACATGCAGGATGCAGGGTTGTGGTAGATGGATGGCTAGCAAGGCATTTCCACTTGATCAAGCCTTTCAAATCAACATCCAAACCTTACATGTAAATGCATATAAAATCAATACACAAATTCTTATTAATAGATTCAAAAGAATCCAAAATAAAAATCATCTAGATACACTGGTGATTATTACCAGACCCTGAAGCTTTGATGCCATGTTAGAATAGGCCAGTAGGTGATCATCTGGTAGAGTGAGCGCACAAATATTCTACAACAATAATGACCTTATCTATATTCATAAACATACAAGATGATGTGTAACAATTAACTTTTGTATTAAATGTTTTACTTACCAATTATCTGCTATGCACTGCTTTGATTAATTATAATAACATGGTGAAGAGAAATATAAAGGAGTAGGGAGAGTTAACTGATAGGAGAACTCACTATGGAACTAAGTTTAACTCACTATAGAATTCAAAAGAGAACTCATAGTGGTACTCAATTAAACTCCAATTGGAACTCATTGTGGAACTCACCTTCTCACCCTCTTAACCTCTTATCATACCTAAGCAAGCTAAAGCTACAAGTGTAAGAAGTATTCATTTAATAATTAAATGGAATAATGAATATCCTACACCAATAGTTCACATATTTTGTATATATCATTTGAAAGATTGTGTATTGATTGAATTCATGCGCTTTGAATGCCAATGATTAATTATCACTTTTAATGCATGTTTCAATTTGAATATGCTAATCAGCTTTGGTAGATGCCCCTTGTTTTCAAAATTACAATCTCTCATTAATTATTAATCTCCAAACATCACTTTGATAAAATTGTCAACCATTCATTAAATTGCTTTTTTGCCATGTTTTTACATCTTTGTTCTTATACTTTGGCTTTTTTCACCAGATAATGCCATGTGTCATGTCCTCATTAACTTGGTCCTTTAGAAGTTTTTGCTATGTTTAGAATGTTTTGTAGTGATGACTTGACATGATTAAGCCACATGAGATGATCTCGATAAGCTCAAAGACTCAAAAAGGTAGAACATTTTTAAGGTAACCAATAGAGTGTTTAACTTATTGATGATGCAAATTAATGTAAATCTACTACATGTTATCTAATGGGAGGGCAGAAGTCTTAAAACTCAAGACATTAACTTGTTGAGTAAAGAGCCATGTATGCTTCTTGGTGCATCAAGTTTAAGGCATCAAGACATGTGCAATGATCTTGGAAGCTACAACACTCGAGAACTCTAAGGATTGAAGACTAGGGAAACATAGAGCTATTAGGTCTATCAAGTTCCTGACTAAAGTCTCATAGTTTCACTTTAGCATGGATATGTTGGGTGGCATGTTTTTGGAGATTGGGAGACTCACAAGACTTTAAAAGACTTAATATTTTGTAAACATCTAAAATTCCAAATAATGCAAGAGTGACATGTGTCATAACTTTGTGAGATATTTGTTATGGGCCTAATTTAGAGGAAAATGATAATCTTCAACTATTACTTCTGAAATCAACATGCACATACTAGCATAAGAAAAATTAGACTGATTAATCTACAAATCATATTTTAGTAAAAAAATTATATACAATGCAATCTTCCGCATGACTTAAGAAATCACTTTAAGTTTATATAGTTATGAATTTTACTTGGGTAATGTTGGATTTTATAGAGATAAACCTTACTATAAATGGATGGTATTTTATTCATAGATCTTTAGGCTCCTAGTCTCCTAGGTATGGTTTTTTTTATAATCCATTATTATTTTTTAAATTAAAAAATTGTGGTGCATGTGTTAGGGCTTAACAAGTCAATCATGCTATTAAACTACATCAAAACAAAGTTGCAAAATGTGTTGCACAAAGTGATTGATATATATGTTTATTCAATATTCTCAAACAAACAAAAGGCACATTGCTAATGATACTTTTTGGAGAAAAATACCACTCACAAGTATCAAATAATCAAGGAATAACATCTAAAAATGTAAAAATATAGTTACTATAAACTAATGTTCATGGATTTCATATGTCAAAAGAAAAAAACCCTGTTCTAGACTCATGTTCATGGATTTTATGTTTTTTAAATAGAAGCATGCATGTAGAGAAAAAATCAAGACAATAATTGATAAATGTTCACTAACATGTAACTAGAATCGATTATATAACATAACACATATTTACCTTACTTAAATTTGGCCAACCACAAAAATAAATTCTAAATATTTCATTTAGAAACAAAGCTTCGATCTCTTACATTAGAAGATATATGTGTCATTTGGTGAAATAATATCCAACAAATCCATTGGTCTTTTTACAAAGAGATAAACCCTTTCTGAATAAAAAGTTGACAACATGTTAAATAGGTCCATTATAAGCACTAACAAACTATTTAAAACAACACCCTGACACAAAACCATATCAGATTTCATAAAATTTCATTGTTAACAACTACTCACAAATTTAAGAGAAACATGTTTGTGCCTAAACTCTACATTAGACCTTTTGGTATATGCATCTTGATTGAATTGAAACAAAAACATGTAGCTTTTAGGAGACTAACTAGTGTTTAAATCATGCCATGTGGCAAATTATTAGAGACTCATAATACTTTGTAGTTTGGCTAGCTTGCACTTGGCCTTTAGATCTCAAAATGAAAGAATTTTTTGCCTACCCCAGACTAGCCAAACTACTTGATACACCAAGTCACCAAGATTATGACATGTGACATAATCTCAACTGCTCAAAGGATTAACAAACTAAATCAAACACATCAAACCACTAAGATGCTAACAACCTGAGAACATGTCATGTGGCATGATCATGGATGTTCAGAGTCTTGATGGTTTGTCTCACATGCATATGCTTCTCATCCCTCCAACCATCTGATATAGTGTCACGTGGCACCATATCACACATTATAAACCTCTATGTTATATACTCAACATAGCTTACAATGTATGGCCAAGTCTCCAAAATCATGCCACATGGCATGTTCATGAGTGCTCAGAAGATTAACACAAGATTTTAGAATGTTGTGGGCTAGAGACCCAGTATAGGCCAACCAAACTACTTAATGCTCTAAGTTCCCAAGAAGGTGCCATGTTCCACAATTTGTGCTGCTCAAAGAATTGATAGGCCAAATTAGAGACAATGTATAGATTGGACTTTGAACTTTATGTTTAACAAAGTGAAATTTTCAATCTATTACTTTTTGAATAAAAACTAAATAAATAATTGAAATAATTATTGTGAACAAAATTTTTAAAGATTACACAAAAGTGTTGAAAACTCCAAATCTTTATCAAAAATATTGAGACTTTATCAGAGGTTTTGTTTACAAAAAATTGTGAACAAATATCTATCAGAGGATTCGCCAAGGTTCGATAACGAGGATGCATGAGTCATGGTGGCACGGAATGAAGCAAGTGAATAACACAAAATGTTAAAGTAAATGAAATCAAATAAGAGACAATTATATAGACAATTTGGAGAAAAGCCAATATTCCATTAACATGAGATAGCCATAATGAAGAATACATATAGGAGAGCTAGTAAGTAACTCCTCTACAAATGGTGGTCAAAGCACCCTAAGAATAGACTGTAACTCCTCCACAAAAGGTGGTCAAAGTACCCCAAGAATAGACTATAACTCCTCTATGAAAAGTGGTGACAAGAAGAATAGAGAAGTAACTCCCATACCTAGAATAGCCAGTCAAAGGAGTTACTTATGACATTCTTATGACACCTATGACACATCTATGACACACATCTCCACATAAGCTAGCCTATCCCACGAATGTAGGAAAACTCCATCTATGCACAAATATATAATATTCCCTAATTAAATAATAGAGAAAAATAAAAACCTACACTAACACCCCCGAATAAGTGTAGCTTAGGTGGCAGTGTGGAAATATAAAATGGGTCCCGACAACTAGGCCTAATGAGGTACCCATATACAAATGCAATCTCCCATAAGATAGAGAAAAGGAGAAAACCCATAGGAAAAAACTCCCCCCTAAAAGAGAGACATAAAAGAAATGAAGAGGCTAATGGGCCCCCCTGAAGATGATCTTGCTACTGATGTGGACTGCACCCCAAGAAGAGCTCATAGATAAATGAACTTGCTTTCAGTGAAAGGTTTGGTGAAGATGTTTGTAACCTGCTCTGAAGACTGGCAAAATATCAAGTCAATAACCTGACTATGAATAAGATCCCGAATGAAATGCATGTGAATCTCTATGTGCTTGGTTCACTGGTGCTAAACTAGATTCTTGTAAATCTGAATGGTACTTTGGTTGTCACAATAAATGATGGTAGGCTCCCTGATAGGAATGCTAAACTCAAAAAGAATTCCCTAAAGCTAAATAGCCTTAGTAGCTACATTAATAGCTCCCTTGTACTCTGCCTCTGTGGATGATATAGAAATAGCATTCTATTTCTTGCTAGAGCAACTGATAAGACCAGAACCTAGAGAGAAGTTGTAACCAAAAGTGGACTTGTGAGTCTGTGAATCACCAGCCCAGTCTGAATCTATATATCCAACCAAGTCAACCTCTATGCCAAATCTATAATGAATCCCATATCTATGTGAACCCTATATATAATACAAGATCCTCTTAGCACTTTCCAATGTAGCTCATGAGGTTCTTGCATAAATCTAGAGATAAGTCCCACTGCATATGATATGTCAGGCTTAGTGTGAGTCAAGTAGATGAGACTACCAACAAGTTGTCAATACCGAGTGGCATCAACCAATGGTGAAGAAAAGTTAGCCTCAAGCTTGACTCCTGATAGAAAGGGAGTCAGAGATGGCTTGCAATCAGCCATGTGAAATTGAGACAATAAATCAAGAGCATACTTAGGTTGTGCAAGAGAACTCCCTAAATCTGACTGTGAGATATCGATGCTAAGGAAGTAATGTAACAAACCCAAGTCTATCATGTCAAATCTATCCTAGAGAGATGCCTTCACTGCTGCAATAGCCGATGAAGAAATCTTGGTGATCAAAAGGCCATCAACATATAGAACCAAAATCAGGAGTGAATCATCCTGCCACAAGAAGTAGACATTGGGGTCAGAATGGCACTTAGTGAAACCTGCTGTGAGAAGGAAGGAATCCATCTTGGCATACCAAGCCCGAGGGACATGTTTGAGGCCATAGATATATTTATTAAGTCTATATACTAAGGAAGAATCCTAAACAAATCCTGGTGGTTGCTCCATGTAGATCTCCTCTTCTAGGTCTCCATGAAGAAAGGCACTCTTCACATCCATCTAGTGTACATCCCAACCATGTGTTGTGGCAATAGCTAAGGTGAGTCAGATAGAAGTCATCTTTGCAATGGGTGCAAAGGTCTCTGAGTAGTCAATCCCTGCCACCTGTGAGAAACCCTTGGTGACCAATCACACCTTGTACTCATCAACTGACCCATCTACTGCAAACTTGGTCTGATATATCCACCTACATCAAACCATCATCCTTCCCTTAAGAAGTGAAGTCAAGTTTCAAGTGTGATTTTTGATTAAGGAAGAATATTCTTCCTCCATAGCACTATCCCACTCAGGTACTCCCGATGCCTGTCAAAAAGTCTATGAATCTAAAACTGAGGCAAAGAAGGCATTTAGATCTCTCTAAAAATCCCCCCTAGTGTGTCTGTCATCTGTAAGATCTCTTGCCCAAGTGCCATCACTCTCAAGTTTTTGTTTGGCCCAAAGTGCCCTGGAAGTGGGCGAGTCAGGTGCTAACTCCTCATCCTCTGACTGACTAGAGGTGGATGACTCTGCATCACTATCCTCACTATCTGAACTTGAAGAAGAAGAAGATGTCTCTGGCTCAGGAACCTATTGTGGCTAATTTGAATCTAAGGAATCATCATGAAGAAGTAGATTTGATGAGAGAGAAGAAGTGTGAAGTGTTGAGTCTCTAGGACTCTCTTGAAAGTGGACACTTCTCTTAATGAACAACTCATGAGTGGTTGGATCTAGAAGGTGATACCCCTTAACACCATTTAGATATCCTACAAAGATGCAAAGCTTGGACTGATGTTCCATATCTTTGCATTTCTTTTTTAGTATGCATGCCATGGTTGGGGATCCAAAAACCCTAAGGTGCTCAACATCAGGTTTCCTTTTATGCCAAGCTTCAAAGGGTGTTATCCCTTTTAAAGCTTTGTGAGGAACCCTGTTTTGAATGTAGCAAGCACAATTGATGGCTTCAACCCAGTACTGTGGTTCTAAGGATTTGGAGTGAATCATACAGCTACCCATATTTTTCAAGAACCTATTTTTGCATTCTGCAACCCCATTCTGTGAAGGACTGTAAGTGACTATGTGTTATAAATCAATCCCCTCTATGGTGCGAAATTGCTCAAACCTGTTGCTGACATACTCCCCTCTATTATCAGTTTGAAGAACCTTGATAGATATCTCACTCTGTTTCTCAACAATATCCTTGAAGTCTAAAAAATTTTCAAACACTTCAGACTTTTGTTTGAGAAAATATATCCAAGTGTACCTAGAGAAATTATCAATGAAAGTGAGGATGTACTTGGCCCTTATGAAATATGGTTTAGGAAAGGGTCCCGATACGTCAATGTGGACTAACTCCAAAGGTTGTGAAGCCCTCCAAGCTTTGCCTTTGTCAAATTTTGCTTCAGGATGCTTCCCAAGGGAGCACCCCTCGCAAAGTCCTTTTGAGAATTGGACACGAGGCAAGCCAATGACCATGTCATATTTGCAAAGTTGCTCAAGGTAGCAGTAGTTAAGGTGGCCAAACCACTCATGCCATAATTTGCTAACTCCATCTGAATGAGTCAGCAATGTTATTGGAGAAGAATCAAGTGCAAAATGTGAGAAGGTGTATAACCTTGCTTGGTGATCTACCCTACCCACTGCCACTGTAGTATCACTATGCAACTCCCTGATAGCCACTAAATCTGGTGAAAACTCAACTCTCATGCCCCAACCAATGTGAGTGATTTGGTACAATGATAGGAGATTGGTTGAAAGAGAATGAGCACTTAGAACATTATTGAATGTTCCTCCTTCCATTTCAATTGACCCTCTCCCTGTAATGAAAAATGATGTGTCATCACCCAAACTAGTTGAAGTCATGCTACAAGGCTCTAAAGATGAAAACTCAACTAGGAAAGAGCCCATGTGGTGAGAAGCACCCGAGTCCATGACCCATGAAGATGTAGAAGTTGTTTTAGCTACAAGGGCCTTTCCCTTTTCTTTCTCCTTACCCTTGCCTTTTACCTTAGCAGAATCTTGGGTAGATGAATTCTTCTTGATGGACTCAGGAACACCTATTTTGTGCTTCTCTAGAAGATGAGTTAGGTGATCTATTTATTTCTTCATGCATTTGTGTTCATCATGCCATGTCTTCTTACAATAGGCACACTTAACCTTCTCCTTCTTAGGTTTAGCATTGGAGGAGGAAGACTTAGTGTTGTTTTTGGCAGGATTATTGTTTTCTTTCTTCTTCTCCCGGTCCTTGTTCTTTTTCTTCTTCTCCTTTGTTGAAGTCTTATCCTTACCATTTCTAACTATCAAATATTGGGGTTGAGTAGACTTCATTGTGAGCATTTGAATTAGCTTATCTTTCTTCCTAGTCAATTCGGTAATGAATGAATCCAAAGAAGGCATTTTCCATGTAGTGCTAAGGGCACTTTTTGTGGCATGGAAAGTGGAGACAAAGACTGAATAGCTTGGACCTAACTTTGTGAGAATAGAAAGGATGAGTTGATCATCTTTCTTATCTATCCTGCATTCTTTAAATTGTAATCTAAGGGCCTTAAACTTAGTGAAGAAGTGTTGTAGGGTGTCAAAGTTGCTAGGACTTAGACTTATGAGTTTGTTTTCGAGCTCATGACCTCTCATCTCATCAAGCTTTCCAAATAAGGTTTCTAGGGTGTCCCATATGTATTTAAGAGTCTTGGAGGTTTCTAAATGGAAGATAAGTTCTAGAGACATGGAGAAGCTTAGTAATCCATAGGCTTCATCACTATGGTTGTACCACTTGACCTTTTCAGCATCAATGTTAGGTTTTACTTCAGTACCCATGGTGATCCTATACAACCCTTTACTTCTAAGAATAATTGACATTTTAACCTTCCATTCATGATAGTTGAAGGGTGTTAAGAGTTTAATTTGAAAAGAATCTATTTTAATCTAAATTTAGGTGAAGTTGTGTTGATTGCAAGTTGTGAAATTATGCAGAAAGGAGAATGAATGCAAAGATTGCAAGTGCTGAAAAGCAATCACACCCCCCCCCAAAAAAAATGTTGAGACCCCCCCAAATATGCAATTTCATGCTCAAAAGACATCAGGCTCAGCTGAGAATGCATCTTAGAGTAATCAGTGCAAGACTTTAAGCAAACAAGACATCGAACTTAGCCGAAAATGCGTCCTAGGAGACCCAAATTTTAGGAACTTTATAAACTAGTGCATTTTTAACAAATAATAATCCTACACTATGAATAATTGAAATACAAACACTTTTTTTAAAAATGGCATCCAAATTTGAGCTACCGTTTGCAAGATATTAAAGATTCAATTTCTCGTAAACTAGTGTTTTTGCAAAAAAAATAGCACTAAAACATTAAAAAAATGTATGTTTTGAGAGAGAAAGTGTCCTTCCAACCACTCGTTGGACTTAGCACAAAGTGAGGAATCCAAAGGAGGTCCTTGTGAGGGGGAATTAGGCTCCTGCCAACCCGGGCCTCACCCTTTGTCTTCGACAAGCGAAGATACAAGTTTAAATTTAAACCCCCAAATTCCCAAAACTTAAAAATGTTCCTAAAAATTCATTTCTTACTCAATTTGACTGAAATAAATTTTGAAAAATCAAATTTTAATTGATAATTTAAGAACAAAGACATATTTACCAATCAAACTGCCTATTGAGGGCACATGAGGCGCCAAAGGGAAAAAGTGCATCATTTTCAAAAAGACAGCAATTTGGACTATTTTCGTTGATTTTCACTTGTTGTTTGACTGCTCCACACAGGTGTACAGCCAAGGATCAGGTGTATAGAGAGCAAGTCTATATTAAAAATTTCCCAACGCCCTTTTTCTGTTGTACAGAAGAGCAGATGTCCAGCAAGGACGCCAATGAGAGGCTCCTCTGAGATTCCAATGCCCAGCAGCAAATTTTCCAGCTGCAGTCCAAAAACAACACTTTTCTAGAAAAAAAAGATGACACCAAGGTGGGATAAAGAGTCCCCAAGCCACTCAGAATGTGCAGATTTGATGCAAGGAGCAGAAATGTGACGCCAACTTGCTGGAAAAAGACTTTTTGTTGCTGCTGAAAGTGCCAAGCTACAAAGAACTAGCAATATCTCCCAGAAATTTTCAAATTTCATAAAAAGAATACCTTA
Source organism: Torreya grandis (assembly GCA_037957365.1). Taxonomy (NCBI): domain Eukaryota; kingdom Viridiplantae; phylum Streptophyta; class Pinopsida; order Cupressales; family Taxaceae; genus Torreya; species Torreya grandis. The sequence goes on from JARHVA010000894.1 coordinate 2,930,185, forward strand.
ACAAACCTCTATATTTCAATGAAAGCAATAGCAAAATAGACAACTAGTTACCAAAGTCAGCTCTGATACCATATCGGAGGATTCACTAAGGTCCGAATAACGAGGATGCACAAGTCGTAGTTTCATGGGACAAAGAAAGTGAATACCACAAAATGCTAAAGTAAATGAAATAAAACAAGAGACAATTGCATAGACAATTTGGAGAAAAGTCAATATTCCATTAAAATTAGATGGCCATAATGAAGAATACATATAGGAGAGCTAGTAAGTAACTCCTCCACAAACGGTGGTCAAAGCACCCCAAGAATAGACTATAACTCCTCCACAAAAGGTGGTGACAAGGTGCTAAGAATAGAGAATTAACTCCTATACCCCAAATAGCCGGTCAAAGGAGTTACTTATGACATTCTTATGACACCTATGACACATCTATGACACACATCTCCACATAAGCTAGCCTATCCCACGAATGTAGGAAAACTCCATGTATGCACAAATATATAATATTCCCTAATTAAATAATAGGGAAAAATAAAAACCTACACTAACAATATCTAAAACAAAATTTGTGACAACACAAATGCCAAAGGAAAAGTTTCATGAAGAGGCAAAAGTTCTTCCACACTTCAAAATCTAGGCACCACATTTTTTCAACCTGCTGAAAAAGGACTTTGGGCACTTAGCCAATTTTACAAAGGTTATTCACAACCACATGTTAGTTTTCCACTACTTCAAAGGATTTTGGAATGCCATGGGCAAGAGCCCTATCATAGACCAACCAAACTACCAAATGCTCAGAGTTCCCATAAATGTGCCATATTTCACAAACTAGGTTGTTCAAAAAATTGACAAACCAATTAGAGACATCATGTAGACTGACCTTCAGAGTTTGTGTTTTGTAAAGTGAAATTGTCTAAGTCTTTAGTTTTTAAAGAAAATGAAAATAAATAGTCAAAACAATTATTGTAAATAAAAGTTTCAAAGATTGCACATCAATGTTATAAACTCCAGATCTTCAGTAAAAGTCTTAAGACTTTGTCAAAGGTTTTGTTTACAAAAAATTTGAACGAATATCTAGTATTTAAACTTGTGACAATCCAAATGCCAAAGGAAAAGTTTCATGAATAGGTAAAAGTTATTACATGCCTCAAAATCTAGGCACCACGTGTTCTTCAACCCACCAAAAAGGACTTTGTGCACTTAGTGATTTTAAATAGGTTGCTCACAACCATGTGTCACTTTTTTATTACTTTCAAGGATTTTGAAATGTCATGGGTCAGAGACCTAGCACAGGCTAGTGAAATTATCAAATACTTTGACATCCCAAAAATGTGTCATGTTTCATAATGTGGGTTGCTTGGAAAATTTTCAGACCAAAATAGAAACATCGCATAGGTTGATCTTCAAACTTTGTGTTTGGCAAAGTGAAATTTCCAAAGTCTTTTATGTTTGAAAAAAATGTTAAGAAACAGTGAAAATAATTATTACAAACAAAGGTTTTGAAGACTACACAGAACTATTGGAAACTCCAGATCTTTGGTAAAATTATTGAGACTTTGGTGAAGATTTTGTTTATAGAAAAAATTCTGAATAAATATCCAAAATTGAACTTGTGACAATGCAAATTCCAAAGGAAAAGTTTCACGAAGAGGCAAAAGTTATTCCACGCATCAAAATTTAGGCACCGCATGTTCTTCAACCCACCCAAAAAGGACTTTTATAACTTAGTTTATTTCACACATGTCATATCCATGTGTCACTTTTTTACTATTTCAAAGGATTTTAGAATATTATGGACCAAAGACCTAGTGCAATTCAACCAAACTACCAAATGCTCTGAGTTCTCATAAACATTCCATGTTATATAGTTTGAGTTACTCAAAGAACTGATAGGCCAAATCAAAGACATCAGGTAGGTTGGCCTTTAGACTTTGTGTTTGACAAATTAAAATTATTGACATCTTTTACTTTTCAAAGAAAATGTAAAAAAATAGTTAGAATAATTTTTGTGAACAAAAATTTTGAAGACTACACAGAATTGTTGGAAACTCAAGATCTTCAACAAAAGTGTTGAGACTTTGTTAGATATTTTGTTTGCAAAAAAATGTGAACAAATATCTAAAACTAAACTTATGATAATGCAAATGACAAAAGAAAATTTTCACGACAAGATAAAAGTTCCTCCATGCCTTCAAATCTAGGTGCCAAATGTTTTTCAACACACCCAAAAAGGACTTTGTGAACTTAGTTGATTTCACGAAGGTTTCCCACAGTCACATGTTACTTTTTAACTACTTCAAAGGACTTGAATGATTCTGCATGATGACTCCCAACATCACATGTCAATCTCTTGGTGGTCCCAAGCCCATTTGAAGTACCTATCTACACTTTGTCAATTTTCTTCAAAAAATTTAAGAGGCAATATATCATCAAAGATTTAGGCTAAGCAATTAGTGAGATGATGCCAAGTGGTATAATCTCATTGATCCACTAACCTAGATGGCAACACTTGGCCAAATCATATAGTCTTATTCTCCCTAGGCATATCATGTTGCCTTTCATATTTGCACAAGTTCCAAGTAAGTGGGATGATGACACGTGTCATCATCTTGATGATGTGCTTGCCTAAAAGTGTTATAATTCTCACTTTTTTGTGCAATCTCTGAGTGATATGTCATGAACCTAGAGTTCCACTTACCTGAAAGTGTCATGTTAATTACTTTTTCTAAAAAGACTCTAGGTGAATATAATGATGACGTGTGTCATCATCTTGGTGTTTCACTTGCATGAAAGTGTCATACTTCTTGGTTTTATTGCATAATATCTGATTGAGCAGGATGATGACATGTGTCATCATCCTAGTGATATTCTTCTTGCCCAAAAGTGTCTTTCTCTTCACTTTTGCTATAATGACTCTAGGTGAGTGGGTTGATGATGTGTGTCAACATCCTGACATTTTTCTTACCCAAATGTGTCATAATTCTTAATTTTATTATGTAGTCTTTGGCTAAGTGATGTGATGGCATGTGTCATCATCTTAATGCTCCTTTTTCCCATAAGAGTAATGCTCCTCAATTTTATTATGAGGACTATGGGAGAGTGTAATAATGATGTGTGTCATCATTTTGGAGCTCTGCTTGGCCAAAAATGTCATACTCCTCATCTTTGCTCATCATCCCGACACCCCATAAACTTTAGTTGTGGAGGATGTTGACATGTGTCATCATCCTGGTACTCTGCTTTCCTGAAACACTTAGAAACATTTTAGAATGCTTTTATGACCATGGGCTTATGGGATTGAAACATGGGATAGCAGGATATCACTATGTGGCACTGATTTTTCCAACTTAAAAAATGGATATAAACATCTAGGATGTCTAAATTTACACAAAACATCCAATGGATAAAATTTCCAAGGAACTTATGTGCCACACATAAGTGTCAAACAATAAGAATATCTTGATGTAACCTTAGATAACCTACACACTTAGGAAAAATTTTAAAATTATTAATAGCTTATCATCAGTACAATAAACAATGAAAACCTGCATATCCAAATCAATGACAAAATCTTATTAATATCAAGGAAACAATTCTTAACCAAAAACCCAGACATAAAAATGCTTTGGAAATCATGTCATTGTTAAACACATGATAAACATCAATATAAGATTCACCCACCATAGCTCATTCCTTTTAGGCTGAAATGCACCCCTAAAACAAATTTTTTTAAAGTGGGTATATTGGACACAATAGGCAAGTTGAATACAACACATACTTCTTACATAAATTCAGTAATTGGTTTGACTCTGATCTATTTTAGTGATTTAGTTTCAACACTATGTTAAATTTTTAATAACTTAATTAAAATTTGATGTGCCTACTATATTGATTGTTGTAAAGTTTTTTTTTTTTTTTTCATTTAGATTTCTAGTTATAGATTTGACTTGTTTATGGCTATCTACCTCATGCTCATTATAAATTTTATATTTGTAATTGTAAAATTTATTTTTAATATCTTGTAGTTGTACAAAACACATAGTTTAAATTTATCAATAGTTAAAGCATATTTATTTTTATAAATTTGTGTAGTTTACAGAGCTACATGCAAAATGGGTCAGTGAACCCTTGGGTGTGTGTATTTTGAATAAATAAATTATAACTAAATTCATCAAGATCAATCTGTGTTAGTGAACCCCTATCAAAGCATTAGGTACTAATAAGTGAATGATAATTAAATTCATCACCTTAAAATCAATCACATTAATAAAAAAAATATTATCACATATGTTATAATAATATAACTTAATTACCTAATAAAAATTTTGATGCCTTGGAAAATATTGCAATCGATGAACCTATGGATCTTATCATTGATAATCATAGTGATGCTTCGGTGATGTGATTGGGAATTAATATTACCAATCTTATTCAATTTTATCATTCTTTCCCTCTGACTATCATATTTGTTACTATGATTAGTTCATGTCTATTTATTTCCTTTGGGAGGTGGTTTTGCTTCAATAAATTGGGTTTTAACTCTTTATTCTTGTCATCAGCTATTGTTTTTTGAGATTTTCAAGTTCTATTCATTGTTTCATGGAGTTTTTTATGTATGAATCTTTGGTATATCTTTTAGTTCTAGACTCGTAAGAAAACCACAAATGGTTTTCATTGGAAAAGTCTCATAGGGTTATCTACACAAAAAATTGGATTCCTTCTGAATAAGTTTTTGCTTATGTCCTTTCCATTATTTGGGATGAATTCTTTTGTTCTTTTAAGATGATCAAATTTAATTCGATGGTTGCCTTCATCTTTACTAGCAACATCATATTCCTTGTCTCTAACAAAGAGGAACTTAAATCCTTGGTTGGATTCTTTGTTAATCTAGCCTTCAGAGTGGGCCTAGATGAATCTATGGTGCATTTTGATGGTGGATAGGAGGAAACCCTACCTTTATTTATTAAATCCAATTTTGGGTTTGTGCCAATGGCCACATTCAAGGACTTGCAAAGGAAATTTTCTCTCTTCCATAAATATATTTAGTCTCTACTTTCTGAGATGAAGGTGAATAGATTGTATGGTTCATGGTTGCCCCTTCACCTTGATATGAGGCTTTGTCACCTCTGCCTACTCTCAAATCCATGCACTCTATTCATAATTCTTGGGAGAGAATTTAGGTGATTAAATTATTGGCCAGGCTGGTGTTTCATGACATTGTCACTTTTCCTCCATGGCTAGTCAACAATGTTCAATGATAGTTACTAGGGTTTTGGATGAACATTTGGTTATAGGAAAATGTAAGTCCAAGAAGCTGCACTCTGTGTGTGGCTTGTTGATTAATAGTTCTAGTGTAGTGGTTGATGGTTCAACTCTTATGAAGCATCCTTTGCTAGCTAGGGATTATTCCAATCTTGGGTCTCCTAGAAATTTCATTGAAATTATCAAACTTGATTATTTTTTAAAAAAATTGATTTGGTACTTGATTTTTATTTTTATGCCCTAGTGGTGAACCTAAAGTTTATGTATAGTTTTTTAGTTTTTTGTAACTCAGCTGGTCTTTTGGATAACAAATGAAAATATTTTCTTGGTTATTTTTTTTATATGTATTTTCATTTTTTATCAGGCAAGGGTTTCATAAACCTGGTATATATTAAAAAAATAACTTATTTGGTTATTTTAAATTTAGTAATAAGGAAAATAAAAGCATTAAAATCGTTATAATAATATAATAAAACTAACTATTCAATATGTAGTAATACGCAAAAGATGTAATTTTAAACTTTAATTTGATTGTGATTGCTTGAAGTTTATATAAACTATGTCACAATTATGACCCATAAATTTAAAATTAATAAATATATGAAGCATCTGGAGTGTGTATCAGATACGTTAAAAGCAAACTTACTTACATAACTCACTATTGAACCTTATATAAAGATGGAGACTATTAAATGTAGATAAATGCATTAAAATATGTTTATTTTTGAGTAATAATTAATAATTAGCCATATACACTATTACATTAATAAAATATCACTACCCATGAATGATATAAGAATTGATCTTAATTGATCATTCAAAAGTAGTAATTGATCTAATAGCCTCTAATCGAATTGACATTTACAAAGCACAATGACTAGACATTGATGATGTGGCTAATACCTAAATTCATGATAATCAAAACTAATATATAACATGAGAAATCAAATGTGACATTTATATGTTTATTGTGATGAAATTTTTATGCAATGTTTTTGGTCATGTGCATTCAATTATTTACCTCAAACAAGCCAAAAAAAATCTAATATTCTACTTATATTAGGCAACGGTCCCAATAACCTTGAAATCAATTAAAATATATACATATTTAATATTTAATATAATTAAATACCTACCAACATAACTCTCCCCCTAAAACAACTATTAGTTTCATTATTTACAAGAAATAAAACAAAACCTTAACTCTATAAAACAACAAACAAATCTTATTTTCATAACTATGAACAGATACTAAAACTGCTTCACAACTCTTGTTACACAAATAAATACAAACATTTAAAAAAATAAAAAAAATTATTTGATTTTGATAAAATATTTAAAAAAAAACATATGATTTGATTTTGTTACAATATTTAAATCACCTAAAATGACTTTGGTTTAATGAATAGATAACTCCATAAGTGATATTATTACTATCTAAGATCTGCTTAACCAAAATCAAACTATCATACTCTTTCTGAATTTTAATTTCTCCATCAAATATTGAGCTTTAATGGCATCACTTTTGTAATGGTCATGTAAATTTTATTACATGGTACAATTAATTGGTATGCATCAAAGTAATTAGCATCACCTTTCATTGGGATCTAGATTAAGAATGTAGAGTTCCATGCATTCCTTCATAATGGCTTTCTATTTTATACATTTTTTAATTCCCTCATAGACATCTTTCCCTAAATATCTCTTAAGAAAATTATTATTTTATTTAATAATTTATATTTTTTAAGATGCATTTATATTATTGCAAGTATGGATAATCTCTAATTATATGCGCACTTATCTATAATTTATTATTAGATAAGATTATTAATTAAATAATTTGTCTAATTAACTTTTATTAATAATAAGAAACTCTCATCTTAAGAATATGTGTTATACAAGTAAGCTACTTTCCAAAATCTTAAATTTACCCTGATTAATATCTATATAAGAATATAGAGGGTTAGTGAGTAAGGAAGATCTATGGATGAGATTTACTATTGTAATACTCATAGACTTATGCAAAAGCTTTTAATATAAAGAGATAGTAATACTAATTAGAATATCATGTGTCTTGTCTTTCTATGATTTATTTATGGCATGCATGTGGTGATAGTCTTAAAATAGTTTTTATAATCCTAAAACTTATCCATAAATTTACTCTGTATCAAAGCTTCTTGCAAGCTTCACCTCTTATTGCTTTTCTATGGACCCCTTTCAAATATGTTGCTTTTGTGCTCACGGATCTATTGTTTTCTATGGATCCTAGTCAAATCTCTTATTTTCATGCTCCACAACATCAAATTTATTTTTTCTTGCATCATTTTTAACACTTTTGCCTAGTTACAATCTTTCATTTTAAGTGGCTTACTACAACTACCCATTGTATGCTCTCACCTCTCCCTTATAGGATCTTGATGAATAAAAAGTGGTGATAGTATTGGGTTATTAAGGGATTGGATTGAAATTTAAAAAATCTATTATTGATCTAGGTGAGAAACCCTCTACTGGAGGTTTCAAAATATAACAAAAAGCTATTATTTTTTGCCAAGCACATCTTAGCATGTGAAGTGAGGTGAGTCACACTAATACTCAAGCTTTGGAAAATTTTGTTTATAGATTTAAACTTCCACATACCTTTAATATATCATAATCACATTGGGGTTTAGAAAAAAATTAGCAATTTGAATCCATAAACACTTTGAATTTGTCATGCACCAATAAAAATTAAGTCCTAGAAAGTAATTATCTTCATACTTTGGAGATAGAATAATGTAGATACGAGTAAAGTAAATCCTTCATAGTTATATCTCTGAATTTTTGGTTCAACTCATTATTTAAAAATGAAATAAGTATATAAATAACCCATAGACCAAACATCATAGTTATTCATAATCAATCTTGGATACATCTGGCAATAGATTACTAAATATGTGCATAGTTTCATTGTTCTAGTTTAGAGCAGTACAGTGAGAAGATCTAAAAATTCAATATAATTTTTTTTTTTTTAAATATCTCAAACCATGAGGAATTATACCAGTCTGATTGAACATAGTTCCTAAGACAAAATAACATTTCCACTTTTAATCAAAAAAATCATTCTCTAGATGATTACACCATTGAAATCCTCCCATCAAGTTGATTATTTTGACATGCAATTCTAGAGACCTTTTTTAGGAAAAAAAGAATTGCCCAAACATCATGATATTATTTTCAAGCTAATCATTTTGATATATATCTCTAAAGACCTTTTGAGAAAAAAACAAGCACTTTTTTTCCTATATAAATTCTATGTATAAATAATGACAGAGACAAAAGTTTTTCACCAACATAAATTACTTCAACTGTAAATCATGTATTCAAGTTGTGCCTTTCAATAAGGGCATATATATAATTTTAATGGTACAAGATATTGGTCATGTGGATTTATTCAAACTAGAAAAATAGATGAACCATTGTGATGAGGCATGAATAATTGGACAATCAATGCCCCCATAATTGAAGTTTCACTTTCATGGTGTAATGGAACCTTGGGTAGTTTGAGAGACCTTTACAAAAACCCTTTGATAAGAACAATAAGATGTTGTCTTGTAAGTTGGAAAATATGTGTGTAACTCTTAGTCCTGATAATTATCCTCTAATTGAGGATTTTGTCACTCAAGTCAAGCACTTGATACTTCTAATTTTTTATACATGAGTCATTAAGATTGACGACTAAATGATCATGAGTATTTTTTCAAATTTTGGTCATCCCTACTCAATATTTGTCTCCAATCATTATAAATAATAAGATTATATGGGTGCAATATATGTGGATCTAGCCTTTGATATGTTTTATGAACAACTTCAAAGAGAATAAGAGAACCTAATTTTCATTGGTATCATATGATCTAAAGGATGTAAGCAATGGGTGTTATTATCAATGAAAATAATTCTCAGTCACATCTAATTTAGGCAAAGGGAAGGACCCTACCAAATTAAATGTGGAAACAAAGCCTCATTCTAAGGGAAAAGGTAAAGGTAAATGAGATGCACATGTCAATGAGGATTATTGAAATTTTTATGTTAAAGGTCATGATGAAACATCATGTAAATTCAAAAAATGGCATATTTGGAAGCATAAATGAAGAATATGAAGTTCCCTACCTCCAAGACATAAGCAACACTATTTGACACAACACATGAACCACCAATGTAGGAATTGTTTATGGATTCAGGGCCCTCTCACCATATGGATAATCAAGGCACCTTATTTAACACTCTCAGCATGAGCCACACAAATGAAATATTTCTAAGTAACTCTAGTCCCTTAGTTGTTGAGTGAGGATCAATTGAGATGGATAATTGAGTGTTCAACATGGTTGTTTCATGTTTAGATGAAATCAAAACCATTGATTTTATGCCTCATAATGTTTTTTTTAGAAATGAAAAGAACTAGTCAAAACATTTAGCCACTGGTAAGGTTGATAATTAATCAAGACTACATAAATTTGATAGCTTTGTTTAAAATCAACCTTCTCAAGTCATGATTTCACATGTAAATAATTTGAGTAAGCTATGGAATTAATGATTTGGGAACCTAAAATATCATTTATTACAGTACCATAATAAGCATAACATGGTTCAAGATTTTTGAAAAGTCTCTTTCATAAATGGAGTTTATTAAGGTTACACACTTGGAAAACAAAACAAGTAGAATTTTCCCAAAAGTAAAGCTTGGAGAGAAAGTGACAACTTATAACTCATTCATAGAGAACTCAAATCATTTCCTCGTGTTTCATTTCAAAAGAAATAATATTTTTCTTACATAAACTGATGACTCTTTCATAAAACTTGGTTCTATTTTTTGAAAAATAAAAGTGAAATTTTTAAAAACTTCCAAATTTTCCAAGCCCTAATCGAGAATCTATCAAAATAAATATTATGTGTCTTAGAATATATAATGGAGGAAAGTTTTTAAATGACTAGATGATTATCTTCTATGAATAGTTAGTGATCTATGCCCAACATAATTTAACATACACACCTCAACAAAATGGTGTAGTCGAACATAAAAATTGTACCCTCAAGGAAATGGCTAATTTTCCAAGAATTTTCCTATTCAATTTTTAATATAATCAATCCAATGTGAAAATTACATATAAAATTGCACTCCTCATTAAATAATGCAAAGCATGACTTTAGAAGAATCATGGTTAGTTATCAAACCTGATGTTTTTGATTTTTGAGTCTTTGGATGTAATGCTTGGATGTATATCCTAGATGATAAATGAAAGGAAATGGAAAGAAAGGGCCAACCTTATATTTTCATTAGCTATTGTGAAGATGTGAAGTCATATCATCTTATTTTACTAGGCACCATAACTATGATTTGATATAAATATGTGTTATTTTATGAGTAATCCAAAGCTTATGAGTCAGCATCTTCTCCTTGATCCTTAAACTAGATGGATATTCCACACTAAGTTTTACCAATATGGACCCTTTCAATTTAATGGCTTGCTCTCAAGTTCTATGTCATAGAACAACACCCAATATGTTGTTTTAAGGTGTATTATAGCTCTTATGATTGACACCTGTTGTATATAATAGAATATGCAACCCTTCACATGTAATCTCCACATGCTACATCCATTGCATACATTTATTCACACTCTAAACATGATACTACTCCATACATTATTATAATTGAAATGTTTTCATAGAAGTGTAATACCATATGTGAACTTATTTAAAAAAATAAAGAAAACAAGTACCATGTTTGTTAAACATTAGCCTTGAGTTCTCTTAAGTGTTTGTGTATTGGCCTAGTTTTAAGGAATGTTAATATGCAAACAAGGGAAATAAACACATAAACAAAAAAGAGAAATAACATGAGACATACCTTGGAGAAACTCAATGTGAGAAAAATATAACAATATTGAAGCCATGCATCCTCATCTCCACTATGTTTTATAGTTTATAAGGTTCTACCTTCATAGTCTTACAAGGAAAACCAACCTCAAAGGATCATATACTTGTAATGATCTTTGCATTGTTTGTTGGAAGACTTGTCTCTTCAAGGAATAAAAACTACCAAACATAGTTATCTCAATTGTGTAGTCTTCAACTCATTCACATATAGCTAAGCAATAATGAGAAAATAAGAACAACGACTCAAACTTGTAAGTAAGAAATGTGAACCCAACTTCCATACATCTCAATGCATTTTTTTATGTTTTTTTATCATCTTTGATCTATACTCCCCTATAATCTACTTTTCCAAGACCTTTATTTATGCCTTCCTAGCCTCAAAAGCTACCAAGAATATATTTTTCCCTCTAATTATTTTTCCCTAGTTAAGAATCTGCAATGACCTAATCCCATTATTGGTTATTTTCTTATTGGTTTGTAAAACATAAAAGATGCATTTATGCATCAAGAAGCATGTATCAAACCTTAAATATAGTTTCATTTATCCTTTTAATATAATTAATTCCAACAATAATAATAAATTATTCATTATTTGGGGTTGATTCACCTCATATTAGAGTAGGGTTACTACTCTAAAGTAAATCTGGGAGATGGTTTCCTAAATCTATACTCTGTCTAAACCATAATTATGTGCCTTCTCAATAAGATGGTTAGAACTAGATCTGATGGTGTTAATGTTGGAAATGATCAATTCAATGATACACCAATAAGATAAAGGGGTAGAAGAAGAGGCAGAGACCATGGTGCTCAAAATATCAATCAGAATAGGGTTGAACCTCTTCTCAATAATGATGACAACATCAATGAGGCACATAATCTTAATGCAGCTAGAGATAACCCTACTAATAAGTAGGAATAAGTCCCTAATTGAATCCTAATAGAATTAAATTCCCTCCAAGGTAATATGGAAAATAAAGAATGCATATTGAATAATCTAAAATGTATTCCTCATGAACAAGTGCCCATTTTAAAGATTGGTCAAGCAAAAGAGTAGGTGCTCTTAGAGTTACCTTTGGTTTTGATTGACCCAATCATCAGGGTCTTAAAAAACTTCTATTACCCACATTTTTGGGTAAATAATCTAGAGATATAGCTAAAGCATGGTTGTAAATCTATAGAAGTATTTCAATTTTCATAATATGCCATCTAATGTAAAAGCTAGGGTGGTAGCCTACCAGCTAGTTGGCCCTGATTCTTTATGGTGGAATCACCTCTATGCTTTAGAAGGATATCAACCTATGACTCTTACCTGGACAACCCTTGAAAGATAATTTTTAAAATTTTACTTAAGTGCCAATTTCAAGGATCAAAAAATAAATGATTTTGAACTATCAAAACAAGAAAATGTGGTTGTTACTGAATATGAAAATAAGTTCATTAACCTGTGATATCATGTGAATTATATATGTGATGAAGAGAAAAAAGTAACTAAATTCAATCTGGGCATAAAATAGGTATTAATTCATGTTGTCAATATGACAAACCCAAGAACCTTGGTAGCTACCATTGAATATACTCATAGGGTAGAAGAGAAAGAAAAGTCTTGATCGAGGCCAAGACAAGACCTCAAAATGAATAGGTATAAATATAGGGACATATATCTCTCCTGTACCTAATAATTTCAAAAAATCAAATCAAAATCTCAATTTTCAAGGAAATAATATAAAAATTAACATATTTTAGGGTCAAAATATAAATTTTGAGTCTTAAGGCTCCTAAAAAATGATTTATTACAACAAAGATCAGAATATGAATAGCCAACATGGAACATAAATACTATTCCTATAGCTCCACAAATTACTATTGTATGTTGGGAATGTTGTGATATCCACTATCGTAAGGCTTTCCCCAAGATGAATCTAGGATAACTAATAGACCATCAAGTGTATGCAGCTATAGATAATAGGAACCCTAATTTTTAGGCTACCTTGCTTGAAATAAAAGGTATTATAGATAGTATTTTTTATCTATTTTTATTTATTTTGGTGTAACAGATAATTTTATTTATTATAGATAGCATTTTTCATCTATTTTGATTGATTTTAGTGCAACAGATAATTTTATTTCACCAGTTGTTATCATTCAATGCAAAGTAAAACCTATTCAGATAAGAGAAAGATGGGAAGTTGAATTTGGTACTAGTAAGAGAGTGCCTATTAAAGAATATTTAGAACACTCTAAGCTTGATTTTTTATTTCAAAAACCAAGTTAAATCTATTGTTAACACCTTTGGGTTCCTATGATGTCATTTTGGGAATGAACTAGTTACAGTTTTAGTAAAAAACACTTGATTATTTTGAAAAAAAAATGTAACACATTGATGACTCGGGAAAGCATGTAAAAATATAAGGCATCTAAGGACCAAAAACACAAAAAGTACATTTAGCTCTATAGTTAAAAATGGATTTGAAAAAGGGTTTTAATCTCTATGAAGTTCAATTGTAAGAGTTACCCAAGGAAAAAGAATAACCCTACCAATATTTTATAATTTTAAATGAATTTATGGATGTTTTTCCTAAAAAATTACCTATTATTCCACTAAGAATGAATTTGACTTCTCTATATGTATTGTGTTATGGGTTGTCCATGCATCAAATTCCCTTATCAAATAAATGTGGTAGATTTTCAAGAGCTAAAGGTTCATCTGCAAGAACTTTTGGATAGTGGGAGCATTAGGCTAAGTGTTTCCCCTTATGATTCATTGGTGGTATTTGTGAAGAAGAAAGATGGAACACTAATGTTATGCATTGATTACCACATGCTCAATAAAATAAAAATTAAGAATCATTATTCATTACCAAGGATTGATGATTTTTTTGACCAAATGAAATATGTATAATTATTTTATAAAATCAACTTAATATAAAGTTATCATTAGTTGAGAATCAACGATGAATACACTCACAAAACAACATCCTAAACTCCATATGGCCAGTATGAGTTCATTATTTTTCCATTTGGTTTAACCAATGAATTGGATACATTTATGAATGTGATGAATAGCATATTTAAGGATTTTATAGACAAATTTGTACTTGTATTCTTGGAAGACAACCTTAATTATTCAAAGGTTGAGGCTGAACATGATCAACATTTAAGGCTAGTTTTATAAAGGTTAAGGTAGGATAAACTATATGGAAATTTATCCAAAAATGTATTTTATCAATCTATAATACACTATTTGGGTCATATTATTTCTAAGAAAAGATTATTATAGATCCAAAAAAGATTCAAGTTATTCAAGAGTGACCTGATCCTACTAAAATACATGGAGTGCATTATTTTATGGGATTGGCTAACTACCACCATCAATTTGTGAAATATTTATTTCACCTAGACAATCCTATCACTTCCTTGTAGTTTAAGGGAAAAAATTTATTTAGACATATAAATGTGAAGAGAGTTTCCAGAAGCGTAAAGTGTTGTTGAAAATTTCTCAAATTCTAATTATTCCCAACTTAAAAGGTAACTTTGAGATTTGGGATGATGCTTCTAAGGATGGATTTGGTGATATCTTGACCCAAGATGGTAAAGTGGTGGATTATGAGTCATCAAGCTCAAAGAACATGAAAATAATTATCCTACACATGATTTAGAGTTTACTTCCATCATGTTTTGAAACAATGGAAGTACTTCCTATTAGGAAAGAATTTTAAGGTGAAGTCTAATCACCACAACTTAGAACACTTATTTTCGCAGGATGATTTGAATGCAGGCTAGTGAAGATGGCTAAAAATTTTGAGTAATTTTGACATGGACCTATCTTATGTTAAGGACAAGTAAAATCATGTTATTGATGTACTTATCTAATGCACATATCTTGCTTCCATATCGGTTTTGCATGAAAATTTCAAAAATGTTGTGCTAAAATAGAAACTTATTGATAAATACTACCAAGAAGTAAGTTCTTCAAGATTGGCTCATGAGCCTTTAAGAAAAGAATGTTGATTTTTCTATTGAGGCGGATGGTCTTTTAAGGCATAATAATTTAATTTTTATATACAAGTTAGGTGATATATGAAGTTTTATGTTGTAATAAACACATACATCTCCCCATTTTGCTCATTTAGGTGTCACCAAATGACAAGAACTAAAAAGAAATTACTTTTGGTTTGCTATGAGGCATGATGTCACCAATTTTGTGTCAAGATGCTTAGAATGTCAACATGTCAAGGGTGAAAATTGTCACCCTAGGGGGTTTATTATATCTTCATGATATACCCAATGGTAAGTGGGTTATAATCTCCTTCAATTTTATTGTTGGGTTGTCTAAGTCTCACAGAAAATACAAAACTATTTTAGTGGTAATTGATAAAGCCATGAAGGCTGGTCACTTCATCACTAAAAATTTAACAAATGATACATTTTTTTTGGTGGATCATTTTGGAAAAGAGGTGGCCCGATATCATGGGATGCATGAAGTGATCATTTCTGATCAAGATAAGTTGTTCACATCAAGGATTTAACAAACCTTGACCATAGCATTTGACACTCAATTAAATGTCAGCTCCTCATACCACCCAAAAATGGATGGCCAAACTAAAAGACTCAATCAATTGATTGAGGACATGTTACAAATATACATTATAGATCAACAAGCTATGTGGTAGAACTATCTCCATTTAGTTGAGTTAGCTTATAATAACTCACACCATTATATGCTAAAATGGATCCTTTTAAAGCTCTATATGGATTAAAATGTAGGACCCACTTGAATGGGATAGTTTATAAAATATAACCATTTCTATCCATAAGGTAACACAAAAGTATGATAATCAAATGTCCATTATACTCAAGGATTTAAAAATTTCCTCAGATTAGAAAAATAGTTTTTTTATTAGAATAAAACACCTCATGAATTTATTATTGGTGATAAGGTTTTTATAGGTGTTATACTTTATAAAAGGTTAATTAAGTTTATAAAAACTTCCAAGATGGCTCCACATTTTATCAGAGCCTTAGACATTGTGGATAAGATTAGCCATGTTGCCTATCAACTAGCTTTTCCCACTTCTATGTCTATAATCCATGATGTTTTCCATGTTGCTTTACTAAGTAAATATATACCTGATCTTTCTCATGTCTTGGATTGTAAAAATATGTAGGTTATGAAAAATCTAGACCACCACACCCTTAAGTTTTGAAATAGAGACATTCAACAAGTTTTGGTACAATGGGACCAGCTGAGTGGAAGAAGGATCACTTGGAAAGATGCACAATTTCTTAAACATCGCTATCCTTGTTTTATTTTGAGTAGTTGTTGGCATGAATCCTCTTTAAGGGGAGGAGTATGGCATGATTTGATCTATGATATATTTGGTTGCTAGTTATGAGATTTTTATAACATATCTTTCTTGAATTTAATTCTTATTTAAATTTTGTGTTGAAAATGTGATTATAATTCTAACATTATGTTTTAATTCACAACTTACTATTATATTGTTGATCGATTACATAGTGGATGATTATACATTATTTTTTATATCATGCTTACATTTTTTATAGTTCAAATTATGTTATTTTATATAATACCATGTTCAAATACTACCGATGTCTATCGTCATCATTTTAAGAACATGTTGTATGATCTAGGCTCAATGGTGGACATCAGTAACTTGGGTAATAAAGAAAGGGTATTGAGTGGTCAGTTGACACCAATAGTTAGAGTAATGGAAATGAGATCTTGAGCCATTTAATTACCTCTCCAATTCTGTTGTAGTCCTGATTGGATAATTTTTAGTATTGTCTTATTAGACATATTACATTATAAGTGTTGTGTTTTCTTACATGCATGCATCTCCACATTTAATCTTATTTTATTTGGTTCATTTGTATTTATATATCACATGTTTGGTGGTGTTTATTTTTTTAGTTTTGTCTACGTGTTAAAGTTGTGCCTTATACATGTTTTATTCATTCTACATTGTTTATTGTAGTGCATCCTTAGCTTATTATAATTATAGGCTTGTTAAGCCATGGGTAATTTAAATTTTATTAACCCCTTAAGAGATCATGATATTCGACCCATTCATTGATTGGGAGGGGGCCATGATTTTCTTTTGTTAGGATGATACAGTGGTCATGATGGCTATGGGACTCATGGGCCTTTTTGATCTACCCCCTTGGCATCATGAAGATTCTTGATCGATATGATTTTAGGTTTTTTCTATGATCATTGTTTTTATCTTATTTATAATTTCTCAACTCAACTTTTGACCTAGGGCATGGAGTGTTGGATAAGATTTGAGCTTTGGCTTGAACCAACTATTTAGTCTACAACCCTAAGACCAAAATTGCAGAGTAAGAGTGAGTAATGGTGAATTTTATTACATAGGCCATTTATGATAAAAATGATAAAATGGGATCCGTGGATAGAAGTAAGTATGGGGTTTAGTTTTCCTTATGATGGTATGAATCAAAAGGACAAGTATTCACCATTATCCTTTCTATGAGGATGACATTAACTCCTAGTAGGTAATGTTTTAAAATTTGACATGGTTTAAGGAATGCAAGTTTACTTTTGTTTTGGGTAAACATCTTCAACCTATAAATGACTACCAATTCACCACGAAGTTGTAAGACTTTATAACAAACCCACATTCATCTTTTAATCATATTTAGGCATTATTAATGTTGTGTGGGTTGAAGAATGAATATTGGGTATTTGTATTGAGACCTATTTTCTTAGTTTTATTTTTTCTACCCTTTCGATCTCAACTTTTTGAACCATTGTAAGCTCGTTTGATTAAAACTATGTCTAGACAAGGTCTGTTGAATACTAGGTTTTATTTTCTTGTTGCTTGATGTTTGAGTGGTATTTGATCTCATTGCATTAGAAACCTTGCTAGGTCTTAAATACCATTTTATATTAAATCTTGGTGTTTGAGTTGTATTTATTGGTGTGGTTTTTTATTCCATTGTTACAATCATTAGAATGGTGTATGATTATATTGTGAAAATGTTATTTTTGGTTGTAGACGACCATTTTTTTAATATAGCAATTGTGTTCTTTTGTAATCATGATTGAGAACATGTATGGCTAATAAAGGTGTTTGGTTCCATTGGTTATATTTTTATCAGGTAAATAGTTCACTCTTTTATAGTGTTTCTAGAGAATGTTGTAGTCTTAATCATTCTTGACTCTTTTTGGTGTTACTGAGATTCTATCAAGTTAATTTTAGTATTCACATGCAAGTTGTAAGATCATATTATTTTGCTTAGTTGTGATATTCTTTAATTTATAAATTTATTGTTTGATCTAAATGTCAGTGAACTCCTTGAGTGAGGTGTCTTTAAATTTGTCAAATGGATTGGTATATTTTGGTGACAATCAGTTCCTGTAAGATGTTAGTTGGTTGATTGGGATGCATGTATATTCTAATGGAATGTTTTGACTATTGTTAAAGGTCATTTTTATTTGAAATTATTTGATGAAGATTATTTTCTTGGTGTTATTATTTTTTATTTTGTGACTGGTGCTCCCATTTTGGTCCATGGATTCAATCTCATAGCATAAGCCCATGTTCTTTCTCCAAGCTAAAATATTTGAATTCCACCATAGAGCCAATGGTTAGGGTGGTTATGGCCACTGATGGTTCAACTCATAGGAGTGGGCATGAATATTTTTTCTACTGGAATCACTCTTCGTTTCTAGTTAGATTTAATTTGGTCACATATTCACAATTTTGATGTGAGTGATCTTATGCTTCAGTTCTATTTTTATAAGTTTTTTGAACAAGTGAAGACTTATATTCAATGATTATTTACTTGTTTATATTATAAATTATTATTTCATTACATGCTTACATTATGAGGTTATTTGGTAATGCTTAGAGGTCAGTCTTAATTTGAATTTCTCAATGTAGGAACATTATTGTGTTTGATTACTTAGAGTGATTGATTCATGAACATTAGTTAGGATTTCACTTTTAAAATAGAAGTCCTTATCAGTGTACTTATAATAGTATTATGTCTTTATTAACCATTGAAATATGTAAATTGGTGTATTATTTTACTCATGTCACAGTTATAATTGATTATGCTATAATGGTTAAGGAAGTAAGACTTATGTTCCAATTATCCCAAGAAGTATGTAGAGTTAAGTTAATGAATGATTGTTCAAGTATTATGTGTTCTTATTTTTATATGGACTAATCAATATTTATCTAGATAATAGTAACTTGTATTATTTCAAATTGTTTAAATGAAGGATTTGATGATAGCCTTGAGTACTTATTACATGAATCAATTCATATGGAAATTGAATTACATTTAAATGTTTAAACTCTAACCAATTGGTTAGAAGTTAAAACTATTAGTATTTTTTGAATATTGTTATTCACACATTTTTTGTTAGCCATAGTGGTATGGATCTTGATGTTTGATCAAATGACTAAATCCTTATAAGTTTGTTTTGATTCTAATATTGTTTGTTATTAGTGTCTCTCCTATGATAATTGCATTAAGTTTGTGCTTGATTTCCAAAACCATAACATGGAATAGAAGGTAAGATGCAAGTTCAATTATTAATTAGTTTTTTATTTATTATCTTAATTAATTATGTAAGTATTATTTTTGACTTCAAGGCATTGGAATATATGATTCAGTCAACTCTTGGATTGGATGTTTATTCTAATTGGTCAAAATAGTTATGTTTCAATATAATGTTGTTGTTTCGATTAGATGATTGGCATTTTATCCAAATGACTAATTAGATAGTGATGTTAGCATTGATATTATGTGATTTAATGTTACTAATAATTAATGTTTAATTTATAGCTCCTATATGAACGGAAATATTTTATAGTAAGTGTAATAATCTAAATTAGGTCTCATTCTAAACATATATTATTATTACTACATTGTTTGGGCATTAAGATAGCCTAATAAGTAAATAAGGGTTGGAAGCTTTTCCTTTCTTATGTCATTTAATTAAGAGGCTTATTTTTTAATTTTTTTCTTATGAAGTCATTAAATAGTAATATTGCCTTATGTTCATACAAAAGGGTATATTTCATCTTTTAAGAACATCAAAGTATGCATATGGTGCATAAATTTCTCGTCATATGTAGTGAAGCACATAGAAGATATTAATGTGGAATTTATGCAACTAGGATGATTGTTCAACTTAAACCAAGTTAATAGAACAAAAGAATTGGAAATTGTTAAATATTCTAATATAGAATGTAATCATGGTTATTGAGACATTTTATTTTGGTTTTGATTAACCCTAATATTTCCATACTTAATAAACATGCAATTACTAAGAACAACCAAGGGATAAATAGGGAAAAAATAGAGATAAGACCTCTATCTACTAATCTGCAAGATGATTGAGAATATTAAATGTGTGATTGAAATTAATTCTTTGTTTATTATTTAAGTTGATATAATGGCCTCATCTGGGGTATTATCCATCTTCAATGTAAATTATTAGGACTCATGTAACATTAGAATGTTAATTTAATGTTGTACAATGAAAAGTACATTTTCATTACTATCATGATAGAACAAAGCAACCATGATACAATGATTCCTAATTAATGGTCATGGTCCAATGGCCAAAATGGATAGCATGAACACATGGCTTCTGCTTACACAAAGATTAAAAGAATTAAAGTATTTCAAAATATTAAATTGTATTACTTTTGGAAACAGTCCTATAATTCCTACTTGATGATTTTAGAATACTTATAAATCGTTGTCTAAGCAAAGCTTAGTATGATGATTCTTCAGTTGAAATTTTAGAACTTTATACTTAAATTATTATGTTATTTATAGTTTTTAGGTTTGTATACTTAGTTGTATGATTAGGTAGATAGCCTAGGATATTATTAACTACTCTTTATAGATTTATAATATTGAATATGTGGATTAATCAAGGATATTTCTTGTCATATTATCTATTTTTTAATCATGAATAACTATATTACCCTAACCATTAATTGGACCCATTAGGGAGAGTAATATTCTTAATTATGATTAAGGACCCTTAGATGATCCTATTGGGAAGACATCCCAGTGATATAGAGTTTTGATTTTATTAGTGTAGACCCACACATTGATGTACTTAAAATTGTATGCTTCTAACAGCAATATTTTTCTTCTATATAGAACACTCCAATGGTATTTATCCCTAGTTAAGAATCTAAAGTGACCTAATCTAGTTATTAGTTACTTGCACAATGGTGTGAAAATAGAAAATATGCATTTACACATTAAGAAGTGTGTAGTGGACCCTACACATAATTCCACTCATACTCTCAATACAATCATTTCTAATGATAACTAAAAAATGTTATTCATTATTTGGGTTTGTTTCAAGAACCTTCTCAGTCTCCACTAGATGGGAGCAGAAATAATAGCTCTCAATTGTTCAACATTGTTATGTTTTTCTCTAAATTTATAAACCTACTTCCTTTTTTTTCTTGGGATTTTAGAAGAAACTTTATTTGAATCACTCTTAGGGAATT
Source organism: Torreya grandis (assembly GCA_037957365.1). Classification (NCBI taxonomy): domain Eukaryota; kingdom Viridiplantae; phylum Streptophyta; class Pinopsida; order Cupressales; family Taxaceae; genus Torreya; species Torreya grandis. The sequence goes on from JARHVA010000894.1 coordinate 2,951,892, forward strand.
AATTATCTCAACTCCAAAAATTCTCCTTCATTTGTTGATGCTTATTTTGACTACCCTCTTTGCTATTATGTTTCTAATTTGTCATTATTCTTTTGTTGATGGAAATACTAATGCATGTGGGTCTGTGGGAAATGGACAAAAATAAATATGGGTACATATTAGATTGTCAAAATATAGTTAGGAAGTAATATCCATGAATGGAAGAGGCTCATCAATTCGTTATCCATAAGCATTCTTGCTTAATTTGGTGTAAGTGTAAATGATAATGATAAAAAAATTAAAGGAGGTACAGGGGACAATAATGAAATGAGATGCAAATGCAAATGAAAGGATTATGAGCCTCATGGAATACACGTGTAGTGTGTTGTTCAATGTATGATCATAAATACAATATTATCATGGTAGATCTATTTAAGCTTTTGAAGCATGGTGGTAGGAAATAGTGTAGTCATAGTACATCATTATTCTACACACTCTTATATTTAAATCCATTCTACCTTCTCCGTCATCACAAGCACAACTCTCCATGATACCACTCTCTTACCCTATTTAATTCCATTTAATTATTTTTTTATTTCTTTAAAAATTATTAAATAGACCATTGCATTGACTGTCATTAATATCAATATTGAATAATATTATTTAAACACATTGTGTAAGTTATAAGGAGGCTAGCTCCCTATATTAGTGATTTTTAAAGTGTCACAAGGTAAATGGTGTTAAATGCCAATTATAATTAAGGTAAGTGACAAAATTATATGTTATTATAAAGATATAAAGAAAGGGTACAAATTTCATCTTGTGAGGTGAAGGCTTTTAAGGCATAATGAATGGGATTTTTCTTAAGATGTTATAATGAGTGATATTATCATTAGCTAAAATAGATATTTTAAAATGTATACACATAAAAAATGGCTCCCACACATTTATTTGTTTAACCCATTAATTACACTCTTATAAATTATACTCTAAGGTGTAATGAACATCTCGATAATGGTATGAAAGTTTAAGATGAGAAAATAAAATATATTTTTATATATCCATCATTTTACAATTTAATAATTCATTAATTGTTTGTACCTCAACCAAATGCAAACATCTTTTAACTATTTCTAGTCACAAAGCTAAAAAGTTTTATATAAACATTAATGCATCATATCTTTTTTGTTAACTAAAACAATCATTAAGGTAACTAAAACAATTTGTTGTAAAATATAGATTGCATTGGAAAATGTAACATGTCACTAAGTTTTCCATGTGTATCTAGCTAGGAATCATCAAATCAATCACCTCATTTACCCTCACCATCACCACCTAGCTCACCTTGAAATACCATATTATAGTTGCCTAGCTCTTCATGTACAAAAGTTGAGATAGGGTCACAGGACATGGGTGTTGAGTGATGTAAAACTAGTGATTTACACTCTTTCACTTTACAAAACCCCTCTTACCAAAATAAAAACTTACATCCCTTTAAGTGTAACTTATGTTCTTCAGTATGATAGTTGTAAAATCCACATGGGAAGATATAAGAATCAATGTGGTGCCTAATTTAAGATACATCAAATGACCAAAGAACTTGTAGAGAGAATGAAAATATTGGCATGAATTCATACAAAGGTCCAATGAACTAACCAAATATAGGAGCTTTTGTGGTTTTAGGGATGATCCACATACACCTAATTTTATGTAACTTTGTAGGAAGGAGGGCTTCAAGAGGAGGAAGGTTATTGAGGGGAACCCATTCCCATAAAAAATAATATTATGCTCACCTTTGGAACACCTAAATATATATTGTATTCTTAAGGATGAATGATGATAGTACCCTACTTGGTATTTTCTCCATTGTCTGATATGTCATCATACATAAACACCATAATGTTATCCTCTTTTAATCATCCACTTTTCATCACTTTGATTCCATCCCACTCATTATTATTTTCATATATTTATTTGTGTATGATAGGGGAGTTGAGTTTTTGTGTCTAAAACCATTTTGTAGAGTGTAACACAGGTAAGTGCACAGAGTTGGGGGAAATTTTCATGGACATTTTATCATAACACATATGCATTATATCAATAACATGTACGTGTTATCTTTTTAGGCTTGGTAAACATAGAGCCTAGAATGTGTAAGTGTTATATTATGCATGTGTTATAGTGTGTACATGTTTTTTTAGTGAAATGCACACTTGGAATCCAAAGAAACCCTAACTTGTATGTGTTACTTCTACATTGCATAAAAAACCATAAAGTATCTATGGGAAGGGGTAGATGGTTTAATAAAATAAATTTTAAGTATAAGTTTCACATTTATATTATTACTTTCATTTTAATTTTTAAAATTATTATAGTATATATAAGAAAATAGGGTCACTTTGCATCTAATAGAGTTGTTCTCACTATTACACACATTATGATATGGGAGATAGTTTTTCAAAATCCAATCTGGCCAATAATTAAGTATTTTTACATTTTAATATTAAACCTAAGGATTTTAGGTGATAAATTTTACAATTTATGTCTATTTTAGGTAAACATATAGTCATTTTTAGGTTTTTGTGCCTTCTGGATTGCTTGCTAGCATTTTTAGGTTTCCTAGGTTTGTCAAAATTGAATTTTACAAACCACTCAATTAGAATTGAATCTAAATTAGTGTAATTAGGGTAGAATATGTTACATTTATGGCCTATGCACATCAAATGACCACTTTGTATTAATTTCACTTGTTTATCCTTCCTCTCTCAACCCTAATCACTTCCTTCTCCTCCCTCATCATCCATAATCACTCTGGCCACATTCCTTATTATCCCTAATCACTCCCTCATTGACCCTCACTATCCCTCATCATCTCTAATCACTCCCTCATTATCCTAATCACTCCCTCACTAACCCTCACTATCCCTGATCATCCTTAATCACTCCTTTATCGTCCCTCATCATCCCTAGTAACTCCATCCTCATCCTTCATAATCCCTAATCACTCCATGTCCATCCTTCATCACTCCTAATCACCCCTTTATTGACCTTCACCATCCATAATGACTCCCTCCCCATCCTTCATCAACCCCAATCACTCCCTCATCATCCCTAGTAAGAAGGTGATGAGCACATGCCTAATGTTAGCATTACTGATTTTTCATAACCATTTATTCTTTAATGTGATGCTTTGGGTATGGGTATCAGTGTAGTAATGATTTAGAATACGCATCCCATTACCTATGAGATTCAGAAGATAAGTATGCTAGAGCATGGGTAATCTACTTATGACAAAGAGATGTCAGATATTTTGCATGACTTGGTCAAATTCTGAGTGTATTTGGTGTGGTGGAAGGATTTTCCATTAGAGAATGCCATGTGGGAAGGTGAACATATTTTGAAACATCCTAATAAATAGTTGTTTAGGGACAAACAATATTATGAAGGGAGGACTATAATGTCCCCTACTTCTTAATGATATATTTGGTAGAGGATTGTTATCCTATTTAATTCTTATAGGCTAATTCAGGTGATGCAAGGGAATATTATTATGGATTGAGGTTACTATTCACTAGCACTATTCATGAGTCACTATTCATTAGTCATAATTCACTATCATTATTCATGGTGATGTGTTAGGTGATGAAAGTGATGAGATAGTAGATGAAGTGGCTGGTAGATGAGGTGGCTTGGTCCACAAGAGGATATATATAGTGAAGTTGTGTTTATCGTTTGTGACTCACATGCTTAACAAAGACAAGGGTGAATAGTTGGGGTGTCACCCTTGGGAAGATGCTTGATGTGAAAGGTAATAATAATTCAAAATGTGTTTTTTAGTATGTATACACATGGTATTAAGATGCCAAAGTATTCTAGTTTTGATTACTCTCACATGTGTGAGTGAGGTGTCCTTTTTGGAAGCATGTGGAAGGTGGGATATAAAGACAAATTTGGGTGGTTGACCATGTGATTCACTTTGACCATTTTCATGTGAGAACAATCATCAAACTATTTTTCACATGTATGAAGTTGGGGCACCAAATTGGAGTCACATGGGGTGGCTAATCTTATCCCCCTTAATGCTCTCCTTTATGACTTTATCACATGATGCCAACATGCCAACCTTGATCCTTTAGGTCCGACATGGATATGGAGTTAAATTCTTGTCTTCTCCTTAAATTTTCCTCTCCTCCCTCTCTCTTTGACATTTTCTATATAATCATGCTTCTCCATTTGAAAATAATATTTAATATTATTAACTGATCCAAAAATTAGCACTTATTTTTGTGCAAAAAGTTTTACAATGGATCTTAATTTATTATTAAATTTAATTATGCATTAAATAATTATTAATAAACAAAATTAATCAAAATGTAGAAAATAATGCACAAACAAAAATTAACTCATGACAATCACATCTCTACACTTCACAAGAGTTGATTACGGAGTTCAGCAAATGCCTATATCTCTGGGTTCACTTATAGTATAAACTAATCCATTTCCATGAAAATTTAGTACATGGCCTTCCCTCATGATTTTAAAATGGATACTCTAAGACTACTTATAATTTTGGAAATAGATCTAAAATCTTAAAATCTCTAGACCATGAACAGATCTTCCAATCCTTTGCTGATAATATAATCTCGCAATCTTGTGGCTTTTATACCAAAAGTCTTGAATATGGACTTATAATATGGTCTTAAAAATATCATCATAGAGACTTCAACACATAATTTAAATCATATCAAATTCTATGACAAATCCCTGGTTTACACCGAGAAGTGGAAATCTCTCCAAGTGCTTCAAAACTTATAATATATGCAAATTGGTCTCTATGGTGGACTTTACACAATCTACAATGCTTCAATTTTAGACATTAAAAATTTCATAAAATTTACTCAAATCCCAACACTCCACATATTTTTGGAACCATCTCAAAGTCTAGAACAAATCTCTAGTTTACTCCAAAGTCTAGGAATGCCCCCTGATACCTCAAAACTGAGGAAGAGTGAAGACTAGTCCTTAAGCCTGCATTGTCTTCACGAAAAAATACATGCTTTAAATAACATTTTGTGAAATTTATATAGTTCTCACATGCCTAGGTTCAATTGCCAAAGCATTATTGTTTTACCAAATATGTTAGGGTTTAAATCCTCTCTTCATTATTTTTTATGGGCATTGTTTATCCATATATCCCACATTGGAAAGTGGGGGAGACATGTAGTGGTTCAAATACCAAAAAAATTATGGTATAACATGCCAAGTAATTATAATTAATCATGAACTTCATGGGTGTTGTGTTATGTGTGGGAACCATGGAAGAATTTGGAAATGAATATGGAATAGATGGCATGGAACGTGGGTTTCACGTAGATGTTTGGGCATGTAACATGGTGACATGGATGGGTCACGTGGAAATGGTAAGTTACATTCAAGAAATAATATTATAAAATTGGACCATATAAATTAATTGGTGTCAATCCACATGGTGGCTTGAGGACTCAATACATGGTCCAATCTCCTTTCACCACTTGTCTATGCACCATTTGTCAACCACTCGCCACTTGTCAATGTTCAACTGGATGTTTCGTCCAAACCTATTAAAGATGACTACATTCACCTATCAAAGAAAAATGACTGAAACCCACTATTTTATCATATGAATTGACTTCCATGTGTCATGTTCTTATTGGTCCACATTTTTGCTGTCATCAGGTTGACCAAGTTTGACCACAACTTTGACCAGCCATATCTTGCACATACGGACTCCATTTCATGAACCATAAATTATGCCAGAAAGATCATGATTAGCTTTTTATAGTGGAACTATTTTTGAATTGTTCTATAATGGTCATTTTATGTAGTTTGACCAACTCTGCCCTACTTTGACCAGCTTGACTTAAACTTTGACTAGCTACACAAGGAGCATATGAGCTCAATTTTCTAGAGTTCTACATACCATTATAAAGGTCTCAAAGGGCCCTATGTGATAGTGTATGTTTCAATCTAATCTGGGACCTTTTCTAAATTGACCTCTAGATCATTAACCCCCTTATTCATGAATTTTAAACTTGGTTCAAATCATTCCTCTTCTAAGGATGAAAACCCTTGGATTTTAGAAATATTTTAGGATGAAAACCCTCTAAGGTTTACCTAGTTTTGATGGTGAAATATTCCTCCCTAGCTAGTTATGGTAATTCCATCTAGGAATTACATTGTGCTACAATTATGATCACCTTATGATCAATGTACATAAGTTTTTTTAAAGATTTAATATATAAGAGTTCTTGTTCATTAATATTATCTTCAGTATTATATGTGTATTGTGTTTTGTATTGTAACGATTTCTATTTGGAATACAAAGAAAAATTAGATTTTCATTAATATCTAGAAAAGGGATATTAAAGTGGTATCAGAGCATGTTTATTTTGTAAGAGTTTTTATTATAAAATTAAGTATTTAGTAAATATCTCATTAGGGGATATTTTATTGGTATCAAAGAATAAGTTTAGATTTTACATGTTTGAGTGTTTTTAGCAAATATATCACTTTGGGATATTAAAATAGTATCAAAGAATAAGTGTTGAGTGGTATCAATTCCATATTTGAGTCTATTATCACAAGTGTTGAGTTATTATAGTTTTGAGTGTTCTAGAAAATATCCCATTTGGGGGCATTACATTGGTATCAGAGTTATTTATCCTGCTAGCCTGCAAGGTATATTTATTTTTTATCATTGGAAGATTCTTAAGACTCTTCAATCTAGATGAAATGGTAGATATGTAGAGGAGCCAAGATAATATTCAAAAGCTTCTAGATAGCATGTAAAATTCATTTCTAGCAACACATGTAAGGAGTCTTGGGAGCCTATCCTCGAATGAGAAAACAACAAAGAGGATGAGTTCAAGAGTCTTGAAGTAAATGCCAAAAAGAAGGTGATGGACACTTTAAAACCTCAAGTGAAGAAAGAATAAGTTGTTCAAAAATAGCATAAAGAGGATAATTTAGAATTTTCCAAAGAGATGGAATCAGAAGATTTGTAAGCAAGTGTGGAAGGATCCATCATCCAAGCATAAGTTGGAAAATGCGTGCTTGTTCAAGAAGCACCCATCAATTTCTCAAAGATTGAGTTCATTCCATGTGATGCATCTACTAGCAAACAGGATGATGAAAAACTAGAGTTTAAAGATCAACTAAGAGTCTTTATATACAATAATGAGGAGCTTCATCAAGAGGTATTCCTTCCTTGGGAAGAAACAAGGATTGAGAATTTCATAAATCCCATGGCTGGAACAACCCATTTGTTGTTATAATTGATTGAGATGGATGCAAAACCATCTCTTGATTCAAGTTATTTAGCTTATGATAATATCATATTGGTGCAACAAAAACCACAACCAATATAATGGATTAGGAATTTCCAATTTTGATATCTAGTTTAGAATCTAGGTATTTGGATCTATGAAAGTAACCAAATTGCTTGGGTATAAGCAATTTTTGGGACGGGAAGATGTAATGTCCCCTTTCCCTAAAAGAGGATTTTACATAAGATCACTATCTTATTTAATTATCATAGGATAAGTTTGGTGTTGTAGGCTAATAATTATGTATCAGGTCACTATTCACATAGGCACTATTTATAGAATACTATTCACTATCACTATTCATGGTGATGTGGTAGGTGATGTAGTTGATGATGAAGATTATGAGTTGTCTTGTGGATGATGTGGCATGGACCATATAGGGTCTCACATGAGAACAAGTGCACGTGAATGAAATGGGATGTACCAATCCACTAAGAGATAAATTTATTTTATTTAATGATCACATGACTTTGTTCTTTGAGCAAGAAGACAAGGGTAAATTTTTGGGGCACCACCCTTGTGAAGATGTTTGATTTATAAGTTTAAAATAAGTCAAAAGGAGTTTTGGAGTATGTGTGCACATGGGAGGAAGATGCCAAAGTTTCCTATTGTTGATTGTTCTCACATGTGTGAGTAAGGTGTCCTTTTTGAAATCATGTGGATTGTGGGAGACAAATAAATTAGGGTGGCTAATCATGTGATTAACTTTGACCATTTCATGTGAGGAAAAGCATCAAACTATTGTTCACATGTGTGAAGGTGGGGC
>JARHVA010000895.1:0-67500 GCA_037957365.1 Torreya grandis
ATACTTAACTCGATATCAATTTAAGTCATGAATAACCACCACCACAATAAAACCCAACATGTACTGTGCCTCCTTGACAGCTCTATGGAAGGTATTTTACATTGCATATTTAGGTTTTTTTATTTTATAGTTTATGATTATAGTTTTTTATGTCTTAATTTTTCATATTATACCAACGTAAAACACCCCTATCACTTGTAATATATATACTATATTGGAGAATATAATATATCCAAATACAAGTACTAAAACCTTTAAATTTTAAATTGGCATCTAACTTTGTTTTTAAAAGTTACCAACTTTTCCAAAATAATTTACATTTTTTAGGGCATCCTCAATTTTTGAATAACATTATGCACTGAGTCAACCCCTAAAATCTATACACTCAATGGGGGAAGACACTTCCATTACTAAAATCACCATCTACTATCAAGGTAACATTGTAGTTAACATGTTCTAAATTCCAACACTTTCTATTGTTAAAGGTGTATCGAGTATGCTAGGATTGACTTCTTTATATGATATTGATCTTGATGAGGAATATTTGGGGATTAAAATTGGTGATGTTATTGGAGTTGATTTTATTCCATGTGATTTAATCCAGGGAGAATATGTTCATGTGACTTCTTAGTAGGAACCTTTTGTCTTTTCACCCTATAATCCCACCCCAATAGAGAATGTTATCATGTCTGATGATGTTGTTACATTTTTTGCACTAAATAATTTTATATCAAATAGTTTGATTTGAATTTCAAGGAGATATTTATCGATGAATTAAAAAAATTTACATGTGTGGGAGTTTTAGGTGAAGGCATTGACAAAATAAACAAATTCTCATTATAATAACCACTCCTGAGTGACGAAATTTATTTCTATTGGTACAATATGAACACACAAAGATTGATGCTTTCTTTTCCCATGATAAATATAGGATAATTATTAATGTTAATAGTTATAATGATAATGTGTTGACTATTATGCTTATTAGGTTGGATAATCTAAATGCATATGCATAGACATATTTTAATAAATGGGTGAAAGACATCAACCTTTTTGTAATTGTGAATGCAGAGAAGGAAAAATATTTTGGTAATGCATATTCATTTTAATCAAATTTCATGACATAATTATTTTTATTCAAATCTATTTACATTTCTTTTCAATTATAAGAAAAATATGAGAATTTGAAAAAATAATATGAGGTCCTAATTGCGCATCTGAAAAATGCAGAGAAATATTTATTATCTATGATTTAATTCAAGAATAAACTTATTCGATTGAATAAACAAAATAACACTCTCTGAAAAATCATTAAGGAGAAAGGATGGGATCATGATGCGTTATTTAAGTAGAAGATAGTTGATCATAAAAGTCTACTTCTCTACATGAAATGCTTGAAAAGATTAAAGGGAAAATTTTGGTTGTATTAATTTTGTGGTTGAGGACCTTGAAAAGGTAGGGTTATTGGAGAAAGGTAGTAGAATAGAGGATATTGTGTTTGAAAAAGTATTTTAGTAGTTGAGAATTTATTATATAATGTTTTGTTTTAAAAAATATATTTTAAATGATAATTTGAAATTTTAAAGTTCAGATATGCATTGATAATTTTTATTAGTTTTAAATACTAGAAGAGCCACGTAGATTGTAATTTTTTTTTGATGTATTTATTGTTAAGCTTGAGAATAAATTTGAATTTGAATTTTATGATGTTGTATGGTGTTAGGCCCTTTTTTGATAATTGTGATGCACTTGTGAAACTCACATATTAATATAAGTGGATTAAACACACCACATATGAGATAAGGTACTGGGTCATCAAATTATAATTTTTTATCGTAAGATAATATATACTTAATACATTAATGGACAATTAAATCATAACAAAACCAATATTAGTTATATAACAAAACACATAGGTAATACTTCAGATGCTAGAGTCAAGCATATATAAGGTGCATAATAGACTGAAACCACATAAAACACATAATAACAATATCAAACACATTGAAAACACATAAATTATGAGAAAATACATTTCAAATAGATGAAAATAAATAAATTAGTTTTTGTATTAACAAATATATCATGTACTATGGAGGCACAATAAATGCATCACATATGTATAAAAAAAATAGACCTATACAAAATATGTATCAAAGACATAGAGAATCATATTAATGAATTGGAATAAATGAAGTAAGTCCTCTATTTTTTGTGATATTAACGTATAGTTTTACCCTAACACAATCACAGTATATAAATCTTTTACTTTCGGCAATTAACAAGAAACAAGGAAATGAATTTTAGAAAACATATAATAATTATTAAATCTTATGATAAACATGTGAAAATTACTTAAAAGTAATTATATAAATTAAAAAATGAGTATAAAAAAATACAAACAAATTAAAATATTTTTTTAAATTGGAATTCAGAAACTAAAAGCCTCGTAGTTGGAACAATCTTAGATAAACTTGATCATCGTAGGTGACATTTGCATTTGTCATGTCAGTGGCATATTTAGTGTCATTATTTATATCCTCTTCATTTTTAATTGTATTTTTAATTCCTCTTATTTCATTTAGAGAAATAAAATTTTCCATATCTATTTCATAAGGAAACATTTTCACAACATAACGTGCATTATTTAATCTCAAACAGTTTTCTAATTTTTTATCTAATTTTTTTTAAGTTTTACCTTTATGAACAATAATGCACTAAATACTCTTTTATCTTCCACTGAGCCCAAAATAATTTTTTGACAAGCTCATATATTTTAAAATATTAATTTAAACTTTTAGTATTCTACTAGGACAAAGTTTTTTCCATAGCTGTATAATTGCCCCATTTTATGTTGGTTCGCTTAGAAAATGATATTGTTCAAACATTGTAATTCCAAATTGAATTAACTAGGATGTCAGAAAATCTTTCCCAAAATAAATTTTATTTATGCTCCATTCACCTCTATATATTTAACAAAATGCTTTATAATACAACCCATGTATTTGTCAAATAAATTGCTAATAATCTTGTGACTATTATTACTATTCTAGAAAATGGGTTTCGCAACTACCATTGCCTAAAAAAAAATCCATTTTAAAATTATCTGTAATATTTGTAAATAATTTTTGAGAAATTATACTTAGCTTCATATAGGTTTCAGATAGAACAATGCCATACAAAATACGTATTACAAGCAGTTAGTTGGATTCAACACCTAGTAGATCATGTATTTTGTAGAAAGTGTACATTAGTATATATTTAACACTAATAAAAACACAAGGATCATTGATATTTAAGTTTAAATAACTCTCAAGTTTCCTTAAATATGACAAACATTTCCAAATCCTAAAAATAGGACCTTGAAACTTTTCATTCGAAGTGTATAATATATCTACAGATTGGCCTACTAAATTTTTCAATAGTATGAATTCAACAATATAAATGGATCTCGCTTGACCATGTTTCATTAAATAATTCATTCCCATGAGAATTGTAATAATTCCACATAATGTCACTAATATTTCAAAATCTATTAAATTATATAACACATCTTTTGTCTTGTTAATTTCTATATGTTATTTATACATGAAAGGTACTATTAATGGATATTCTTAAAAAAATTAGCATGAAGGTTCATACATAGAAATCCATATTCTATGAATATATTTCGATAGTTTCTTATAATCATTCACTCCTATTATAATTATTTTTAACTTAAACTTTTTTTTTTACTACTTGACATATAAACATGTAGGTCACGAATGAGCTTCTCCAATTTTGCCAAATTACCAAATTTGATAACTATTTTGTCTGCAAGATCCATACTATGATCCATGCAATGAATTAGAATAATATAGGGGGAAACTATTATTTTTATATGAACACACAAACCATTTATATGCCCCTCCATAATTGATGCACCATTACCCCCAACACACACCAGCTTTATAGTTATTGCATAATCATCCATCCCAACTTTATCTTTCAAATTTGATACAACCAATTTGTGAATATTTCCTTAATTTTAATTTTATACCATTTTATGAACTATTATTGGATAAGGTTAGCTTGAATAATTCTCAGAAATGTAAACATGCATGTAAACTAGGATATGTTGTCAATTACTTTGACCTCATCAATAGACAATGAGATGAACAATGAATTTTGAAATATTTGTTTCAAATATTCATTCTCAACCAATGCTAAACATTTTTCCATTTCCCAAGAATTCTTATCTGACTAATGTGATTTTGAAATATCTAAAAATCCTTTATATTGAAATAAAATATTATAATCTAAAAAATGAAAAATAGGTCTTCTTTTTTGGAGAATATGGAATATAGTAGAGAAATATATATATTTTGACTTTAGATAGGAATGCATGAATTTTAAAAAAAATTCCTCATTTATTTCCCCTTTTCCAACAAGATATTTTTGACATTTCTTATCATTTTCACACTCGCATGCATATCTTACATGCATGCATTATTCTGCATTTTTTCACCTATGTGTTCTTATTATCAATCCATCTGGATTCTTCACTATCACATATATTTTTCCATAGGGTTTCTTAGTCATTTCCAATTTCTATTAAATTTTATGTTCCTTTCCTAGTTTCTAGTTACATATTGTATATATGTATTTTGTTGTAGTATAGTAAACATTTTCAAGCTCTAGAAGTTCTATGCAGGGAAATTTTATTGCCCAATCTACCTTTAACGAGTTTCCAATTGTCCATCTAAACTTTATGTTTGGTGAGAACCAACAATATATTCTACCATTTGAGTGTCATTATCATTAACATGAAAAAACTAAAGGAACATCTTTGATTGGTAGAATGTCATTATAATAAAAAATCTAGGGGTTGATATGTTATATTGGTCAATTCTTTCTAATGAAATATAAGTGGTTATTTCTGCACTTAAATTTTTTATAATATTACTAGACAATTAAATTCAAATTTCTGACCAACTAAAAAAATATTAAATACCATTATTTTGAGTGCAATACAATTATTTTGGATTTTTTGTTTTCTCTTTAAAATAAGATAATATGCATGATTTTTCTAACAATTGGCTTGCCATTTTATAATTCCCACCAGATTCCATGATGGTTTAGGATGTAACACTTCAATTATATCATCTAATTTTACACTCGAATCAAAGAGTATAGGTTATAGATTGGTTATGCCATTTGATGGTATACATTTCTACATTTGGAATTTGTTAGTTTCTAGCTATATGCCTCTATAATTTAGCCTTGCACACTTGAATAAAATGGAAAATAATGATGACAAACTTGATATAATGTCATTTTATTTCTGGGAGGGTTTAGCATCGAGAATTGACCAAATTGATAAAATGATTGAGAGACACCTATGAAGGGTATGGTCAGCTTCCTACTACTTCTACCTCTACTTGAACTAAGGTGAGAGGACCTATGGGGTAGCTTGGTCACATGGATATATTATAAATTTCAACCTCCAAGAGAATTATTGGTACAAGGAAACAAATATATGACCAAAACATAACCATGCTTGCTCACTCCACCTGGGAAGTGTTGTCACATGGAATGAAAAAATGTTCTAGGTCAAACACAAGCTACTAAAGATAGATATGAATGTGATTGTAATCTTCATCCAAAAAATAATCTTTGACAACACATGGGCTAAATAAGATATTATAATGTTGGGCTTTAAACACATAAAATGTAGACACATGCTAGGTATACAATGTTTGTGCATCTACAGGCAAATAAAACATCAGATATAGAAAGGCCATGTTATATGCAGGGTAGTATAGGGTAGGACAAGTTGATTGTTATAAAATATGTGAGGGTGGTGTGATGGATTGATTCAATCAATAGGGATTCTTTCAAAACATTCATAACATCATTTCCTTCGAAAAATGTAAAAAACTTAAATGTAAGTTGATGGTAACTACCAAGAGTAATCTATAGATATTGATTCTAATGAACTACAAATACCCAAATGATCCTTGAAATCCTTTAACATACATTTAAACTAGAATGTCACATGATTTTTCCCATTGAATATGTAAACATAGTGTGCCCTAAAATGTTATTCAAAAACATATTCTAAATTAATATAGAAAGAGTTTTATAATGTAGATCTATGCTTAAAATGATAACTAATAGTGAACATGAACCCCAATATCAAATCATAAATACTTACAAAAAATATTATTTCTTCTCATAAAAAGGAAATAGAAAGAACCATAAGAATTTTAATGAAATTAAAAGAAAATATTACATACATCAATGTTTTAGAATACTACCATGGGGACAAGCATGGTGGATTTGTTCATGTTTGATAGGGGAGACATATAGAGATGATCTCATATTATTAGTGGTTGAATAACTTTAACCACCGTAGTAAGAGATAAAAAACACATGAAATAGTGATCATAAAATGTGAAGAGCATATACTAAGGAAAAACACAGATGAACACTATGACTAACACAATGGCCAACCAATCTCAACAATAGAGGAGAAGCCCTCTATTTATACATTTTTCAAACCTTTAAATCTGAAAATGAGCATTTCTTTTTTGGAAAATTTCAAAACACCCCTCTAAGATTCACCAAGATTCTCCTATCTAGAAAAAAACCTTTGGCACACTTGAAATTACCATCTAATTACAAGCAAAAATATTCCTCTAGCTACGTCTACAAGAATTTACGGAGATTTGTAAAAATAATCTTGATTTGCTAGCTGAAGATGCCCCTTACATGAGATGAAAAGAGAATATTCATTTTAAGAAATAAACAAACTTTTTCATTTGTGTAACTACCTAGAGATACCCTTTGACCACATTTTTTAATAGTTGGAATCTCTAACACTTGCAATGATTGCTTGGGGATATTTTGAATCTAGTGTTATTTGAGTAATCTTCCTTGGAATGGCCCACGTAGAACTTGTAAGCCTAGAATATCCTTCCATGGAGGAGTTTGATAAAATAAAATAAATAAAAATACAATAACTTAGTTTTATTTCACCCTTTTACTTTTGGCTCCAAACTAGAATTTTTGCCTTTTTCAATTTGCACTATTTAATTTTTAGAAATTTTCCCTTTTGCACTCTCCAACCTTTACATTTATTTTTTGACAAATCTATTTTTTTTAGTTTCCTCAATATGTCATTTTTAATTCATAAATTCATTATTTTAACTTTTCACATTTTTGGGGAATCCTAGTCCTTTTATGTAATTTTTGACCAACTACAATTTCTACCAAATTCAAATTTGCACTAAGTACCACTTTCACCAACTGCTATTTGTACCAAGTGTAATTTACACCAATTACAATTTGTACTACGTGAAAACTTAGACAAAATGAAAAGTTTCACCAAGTGTAATTTTTAGGTGCTTTTCCAATTCATATCTCCCTTTGCAACTAGTAGAATCTGCAGATGGAAGCACACATTATACATTGTGTTGGTGCAAAGTGCAAGTCAACCTCCCATATCTACCAAACTTTTATTTATGTCCTTTAAATAATTTTTTCATGGTTAATTTTTATTACCCTACCCTTTTACATGGTGTAATTTAGGAATTTTCACTTTATGCAGTGCTTTTGCAACTAAAATTTCCTTAGGAGTTTGAGGTCTCTTCTACACCTTTTTTTGAAACTTACAAATTATTTTTATTTTTCAATTTTTACCCAACTCCACTTCTATCCACCTAGTTTGGCAAATGATAGTAATATCACTTTTTGGCATTGATGGATGGAAATATCTCTACACAAGCTGATGGTGGATTTTTATTGTGCATATTTTGCTTGACGTGCAACCTCTCCCAAATTCTTGAAAATTAGAAAAAATAATGATGTTTTTGGGATCCTAAAAGTCATCATTGATCTTAAGTCTTTAAACATTCTAATTTGTCTACTAACTAAACAAATACATACCATTGTGCATGCTTTTCAACCAAGCAAGGCTAGTGCCTCCATTAAAAGTGATTGATCTTGAGTATCAAGTATAAAAAGGAAATCACTCAAATCTAATCCCGGTCTACCTTTCACAAGGGAATAAAGAGTGTAGATGACATATACAATATTATCATTTTATTATACTGATATCACCCATACTATAATCAATAATTATATATCAAGTTAGTGGAAAAGAAACAAAACTAGTCAGAGTAGACTGCTTGGACAAAAAAAAATTATAACTTTGCCATTTACATTATTCCTTGCAACTATTTTAAACTTATAAATAATAAAATATGAAGCTACAAGAAAACTATAAGAATTTTACAATCAAACATGTGGGTGAGCTATGAATGAACATATCAAATTCCATGTATCTTAAATTCTTGCTTCATATGTGATGAAGTTACAAGAGTGATGAATTTATTTGGAAATTGATTCATTCACTTCTTAGGAACAGAATTTGTAAAAAACATAGAAATCATACATCTGATTCATCTACCTTGATAAAGAGAGAATGTTCAAGTTTCCCTATGGCAAAAAAACAAAAAATATTTATACCAATAACCTATCCCTCTTGTGGATTGAAAATTCAATGGATCTTTCCCCCAAATCATACCATCATTAGGCTTTGGTCCCATATAATAACTAGATCAACTTGTGGCCTTTTTGTTATTGGTTTATTCCCACCCAATTCTCTATGCTATAGGATACATGATATATGGGTGGAGATACACATTTCACCTTGAACTTTGATAAGTTTAAAGTGTGTTTCATTCTCCCATCTCCACCAAGCTTCTCTTTATTTCTTTTACCAGATGTAAAATTGCTAGATCAAACTGCACATCGCAACATGCTAGGTGTAATGTACACCTTTTGCTCTGGCCTCCACAAAAATTATTTATGCCTAAGTTTCATATAATCTAGAAGCATGGGAACACATTGCATATTACACTAAATGTGGATATAAAGTGCATTCCACTCTCTACCTCTTGCCACTTTTCTTCACCATGGACATCCATACTTGTATTTACACCCATTCACATGTAATCAACCTATTGACTCTCCATAATACAACACATGTCCTTTTTTACCTTTCCCCATGTAGGTTTAATTTATCTCATGGTAGAGTTTAAAATTTCACCTATTCTTTATAATTTTCATATAGACAAGTTGGATAGCATGACTGGGTGTCTACATATTCTATATAGACTCAAGGAATCGTGCATGGCCTGAGTAGTGTATAACATGGATTATAAACTTAATACATGTGTTTTGGGGAACAAAAACCACCTCTCACATTGGGATGTGCACCCCCAGTAGGTGTGTAAAGAACCATAAAACATAAGACCAGGTAAAACTCTCTTGGGCAATGAAGTCAAGATTTATCAACTTATTAGTAAACATCCATGGAATCTCAACAAAATATGGAAGAATAAATAATAATATGAGGAAATTTTACAAGAAAAACCCAAAAAAAGGGGAAACATAGAAAAAAATACTATACAATGTGGTACATTATCAAAAATCAGTTTAGGAAATACATCAGGTGCTTTCCATTATCTAGCCAATTTAGAATTATACCATCCCTTAATCTCTTAAAATTTTATAGTATTCTAGTGGCCAAGATGAAGTAAACCTGTCTCTACACATGACTAAAATCATTAGTACTAGGCTGTAATAGATTTACACATTAAAGCAAATCCTCTTCGCATGGTCTCAATTTATGATAAGATCAATCTAATAGATTCTGGTATTCTTTTAAGAGTTTTAAATAAACATGCTTCTCAATTACAATCATATGAGCACCAATCAAGAGTGCATCAAGATCAGTAATGCCTTTTATGCACTCAATGTAATTCTTGGAATAAGTCTAAAAAAATTCATCCTTAGGGGCATAGAAGATAACCCTATCGTTGCTAAATGTCATTTTACAAATAACACCTTCACTGTTAAACCCAATATCAAGAATAACTAGTTGTTCAATAATGTCCACATTCCTAACGGATTCACCAAGTTCTACATCCATGTCTAACACTTATGTTAGATCATACTCTTGATCTTCAATTACATCATGATTGGGTAACTCATATGCTTGTGTTACACAATCATCACATGTTAACTTATATGTTGGAACATATAACCTATTGACTACACTACAAAACTAATCTAGAGTAGTAACATTCATCATTTTTTTGGAGGCATAAATCTTAGATTGGAATTATTTATAATTAAAAATCATAATGTCATTATTACCATCAAACTTAAACTTAGGATCATTTGTATCTTAAACACTTGGTTCAGCAATTTCACATGAGGTATGTGGAAGGAAACACTTATCACACCAATCAATTTCAACATCAAAATTTAATGTATTTACCTTGGTATGTAATAGTTTTATCGTTTCCTTTATATACCCTTCATTTTGACTTCTAACATCACGTTTAGGCCTATGAGATAGCTTATTCTTAGCTCTATCTATCTTGTAGGATATCGCTTTGATAATAGATGCCAAAGTCTTAATAGTTTCCTCAAGCTTGACTATCTTGGACTATGTCCTTTTTGGATCAACCATCTTTGCATCAGCCTACTTGTTTAAGGGCATACCCATAACCTTTATATTACACTCAATGTATATGGCCATAGTGAATGTTAATAATAGGTTAATAGGATCTTTGTCTCTCAGGTAACATGAAACCCTCTTGTCAAATACATCATAGAATTTGATCAAGCACACTATCTCACTAGGCCTAATGTTTTTACATAGCTACATGACGGTCTTTTTGATCCTTAGATTGAATTTTTGAACACACTCATTAGGGTTCTTTTTATCATTCAAATTTAGATAAAACAAACCTGGGATCAATTCTATAACCATACTAAAACATAAAAACATTCAACATCTCTTCCTATAAATCAATGCATCCATGGGAAAGTGAATTGAACCATTTAGAAGCATCTTCCTCTAGCATGTGTAAAAATAATTTAATGCACACATCCTTATTCTCAACATCATATTCTTTAATAATATTTTGAAAAGCCCTCAAATGTTGATCTCCACTAACTTGATTGAAAAATAAACAACCTAGTCCCCAAAATTTAGGAAGTCAACATGGAATATAGGCATGTAATAAACAAATCCATAAAACATGAAAACATAAAAATTAGATAAAAAAAGGAATACTCTACTCACATGTGGAGCAAAGTTCCATAAAAGGTGGAGTAGGTAAAAATACACTTCGCACATTTGTGGAGCTCTCTAGGCACCCAAAATACACTCCTAATCTCATGTGATTGCCCCAAAGGGATCCACACTCAATAATCTCCCACTTGGAGAGAATTTATGTTGAATATAATTTATCACTACTCTGTGATCATTAAGGCCAACTAAATCTGAACATAGTCTCTATTTGTCTAATGTGACCACCATGGTCATCATATCCATAGGATTTTATCTAGTTTGAATTTCTGCAACATCACCAAGTTCTCCTCCAAAGTTGTCCTGATGAAGTGACAACTTAACTAAATGTGTTTCATCCTTGAGTGGAGAGCAGAGTTCTTTGCAAAATTCATAACACTCTGACTATCACTATGTAGTCTCCTAACTTCCTTCTCATGCCCCAAATCTTGAAATAAATATTATAACCAGATCATCTCCTTTCTATCCTGTATGGTAGCAACATAGTCTACCTTTATGGTTGACAAAGACATAACCTTATATATCCTATAAATCTAACTAACAGTTATATCTCCAACATTAAATATATAACCTATCATACTTATCTCGTTATCAATATTCACTAGCATATTTGAGTCCACATAACCATGAAAAGTCATATTTTATCCATCAAAACTTAATGTAAAATCCATGGTTCATCTCAAATACTAGGGAATCCATTTCACTCTTTGCCAATGATCATAACCTAGATCACTCATATACCTATTCATAACTCCCATTGCTTGGGTGATATTTGGCCTAGTATAAACCATGTCATACATCAAGCTGTTAATTGTTGATGATTAAGGTACCTTCGACATCTTAAGATTTTTAGTTTCCATCTTGGGATATTTTTCCTTTGATAATCTAGAGTGGTCTGCCAAAAGAGTACCAATAGATTCAACATATAACATGCTAAACCTTTCCATGAGTTTATTCACATACTTTGATTTGGATAAGATCAAATTTATCTCCTTATAGTCACGAGAAATCCTCATACTAAGGATTTTGTTTACAACACCTAAATCCTTCATATAAAAGGACTCACTAAGTTATTCCCTAAGCATATGAATATGTTGTATGATCTTTCCTGAAACTAACATGTCATTGACATACAAGCGTAATATAATAAAAGAACCATCATCAAAATGTTTGATGTACATATAATTCTCATAATGACACCTTTGATATTCTTATTCCAACATAAAACAATGAAATTTCTTATACCATTACAGTGAAACTTTTCTCAGGCCATCTAAGCTTATATTTAGTCTACATACATAGTTCTCCTTCCCTTTGACCTCATACACCTATGGTTTCTTAATATAAAACTCTTCATCCAAATAACCATGAATAAAATTAGTTTTCACATCTAAATATTCTAAGTGAAAATCCTCAATAACAACTAAACCAAAAACTGTCTTAATAGAAGTCATTTTAGAATAGTAGAGAAAATCTCATAAAAATCGATACCTAATTTTTGTTCAAACCCCTTGACCACCATCTTGGCCTTATACATTTTTCTCCCTTCATTCTCTTATTTTATTATGAAGATCCACTTGTTTAATAATGCATTCTTACCCTTCGATAGCCTTACTAAATCCCATGTTTGATACTCCATGGAAGATCTATGCTCCTTATCCATGGCTTGTTCTCATCTCATCCTAGCATCTACCTACATTTATTTATCATAACACTCTGGTTCTCCATTGTCAATGAGTAAAACATAATTCAAATAAGGAGAAAGATGTTCAAGTTCTCTTCTTACCCTAAAAGACCTTCTTACCAAAGGAGTTTTGAGTTATTGTGTAGAAGGTTCTTGAAATGAATCATTAGATGCTTTTCCATCGATAATATCATCTAATACTATGTACTATTTTTATTCTTGTTCATATTCATGCAACCAATTCTTATATATGACTTTTGCATTAAAGACTACATCGCTAGATCAAAATATTTTCTTATGTTTAGTGCTCCACAAATGGAAACCAAAGTCATCCTCACCATATCCAGTAAATGTGCATTTATTTGATTTAGCTTCTAACTTTGTCATATACTATTTCAAAAGTAGAGGAAAGGCCTCACATCCAAAGACTCTAAGAAAAGAATAATCCACATTCTTAACAAACCAAGCTTGTTTAGGAATGCCTCCATACAAAGGCATATAAGGTCCTCTGTTAATTAGATATATTTCCATACTAATTGATTCTACCCAAAAATTTAAAGGCAAAAATGCATGTAACCTCATGTTCCTATTACATTCCATTATTATTTTGTTCATCCTTTTAGATACCCCATTCTGCTATGGAGTTCCTTAAACCATATTTTACCTATGGATTCCATTTCTATAGCAATAATCAAAGAAATTATTACTACAATACTCACCTCTATTATCTGATCTGAGACATTTCAACTTGATACCTATTTCATTCTCAACCAAGGCTTTTCACTTCTTAAATGTGTCAAATACATCAAATTTATTTTTAATACAATAATCCCAAACTTTCCTAGTTGTGTCATCAATAAAGTTAACCTAATAATTGGATCCACTATTAAAATATACCTGAGATGGTCCCCATACATCTAAATATACTAACTCTAACTTACGCTCTTTCTTTGTGGGTCCAACCTTCAAGAACATAACCCACTTATGTTTCCTATACACACAATTCTCATGTAAGTCTAGATATATGTCTTATAATCTAAGCAAATTATTTTTTTAGATCTTCCCTTATGGCTCATATGACTAAGCCTGTAGTGCACATAGTTGCATTTCCATCTGCAGCAACTAAATCCTAAGAATCAATAGTACTAGTCAAATATAAAGTACCAAATTTCTTACATTTGGAAATCACAAGAGCACCTTTTGTAACTTTTCAAGAATTTATGGTAAACATTATTGAGCATCCCTCACTACCTAATTACCACCCCCCCATGAAACCAAATTTCATCTCACTATAGGCACGTGTCTAACATCTTTGAGTAGCCATGTATTCCCATTCTGCATATTAACCTGAAGACAACCTTTCCCTACTATCTGACATGGTTCATCATCACCAAGATAAACATGTCCTAAATTCTCTTGAACGTAATATGTAAAATAATGCTAGTGGAGTGGCATGAAAGAAGCCCATGAATCTAATACCAAAGACTAAAAAAAATTATACATAGAAATAATTAAGGCATCTTGACATGATTTACCTGATGTCACAATTACCTCGTATGTGTCCTCCTTGTTTTCATTCTTATCTCAAAGTGACCAAATATCCTATTTTTAGTGTCCATTCTTCCCACAATGCCAACGTATCATCTTTGATCTACATCATTGACTTACATCTACCTTTTGACATTCCAAAATTGCCTTTGATTTTGTACTTTTATGTCGCTCTAGTATAAAAAAAGATCATTACATAAATATGATTCACCAGTGCTTTTCTTTCACATCTCCTTGTTAATAATCACACCTAAAACATCCTCAAAATGTAAGCTTCCCTTAGCAGAGACTACATTACTCACAATCATAACCAGACTATCCTAACTATCAATTAATGAATTCAAAATCAACAAACCTATATCTTCATCATCATAATTAATTCTACTTAAAATTGTACTAAAATCCTTTAGATGATTGGAAATTGAACCATTATAAGACATTTTCATGTTAAACAATCTTTTCATAATAAAATTTTTATTAGAAGTAGAGGGTTTCTCATATAACTTTCCAAGTTTATCCATGATATCTTTTGTGGTTTTCTTATCAAAAATGTTAAATGCAACAAAAGATGCAAGGTATAACCCTAAGGATTCCAATCCCTTTCTGTCAAGTTATGACCAATCCACATCAATCATACTTACAGGTTATTATAATTTCCCCTTCAAGGGGAGATGAAGCTCCTTATGATAAATGTAATCTTCCATCTACATTTTACACAAACAAAGATACTTACCATCAAAATTTTCAACCATGAATCTAATCTCTTCTCCCACAGCTCCAACTCAAGCTAATAACCCTTCTAATGATTTATCACTTTAGCAAAATGCACAACCAATCATTGTAATACTAGTTGTTAGGAATTAAAAACTTTAAAACATATTTAATATGACCATAAATTAGATCTAAATTATGCAATAGCATGTATCATAGAAATAATGCTCAAATCATAGCTATTATGAACATATAAATTGAGAGAACAAGATAAAAATACACAGAACATAGATCTATCATGGGTCACCCAATGTGCACTGCATGCAACAAGAAAGTCCTCAAATAAAACTATAATATAAAAAATAATATTACAATGAACTCTCATAGAGATATAAAAATTTCATGTAAAACATTTTACACAAATAAATGCTACACTTTCACCTATACTTGCACAATACTATATATCACAAGCTGTTATACCACACCCTACAAAAAACACCTACACTTTGAAAAAACATCTACACTTTGACTCTTATCCTCAAATCTACACCATTATAATCTTGATCGGCATTTCTTAACTTCAGTTGGGACTTCATTAGGATAACCTCCTATGTCATAAAAAATTATAGGTCTAAACCTGAGAATTCTAAATATAGAATTCTCATTTTCACATTGATCCATATGACTCAAGATTGGTTCAATAGTAATTTTAGGGAAAAATGGCAAAGGGTTTTGAGGGGGTGAATGAGGTAGACTTGGTGGATCAAACTTGGGAGGGGATTTCGTAGGTTGAGATGGAGTTGGATAATAAATGGGGATATAATGTTCTAAATCACTAGAAAATCCATGATCAGAAGAATTATGATTATCTTTGTCAATAGGAATTTCATCAAATATAAACTTAGGATAAAAGAATCTTGATATTGCAAGCAGTCTCTAGAATTTGATCTTAGTTATTCAATAGGATTCGAAGTTTGTCTCCTTCTTATTTGATGAATAGTTATGGGCAAGAAAATTTTCTCTGTTGATTCACCTTTGAAGGATGACCTCAGTCCTTCCAACTTTGAAAGTGAAATAACTCTCAAATTTGAAGATATTCAAAGTGGGAGCTAATCTTTCTTTTAACCTAGATGACTTTTTAGAGTCTACTAAAAGCAAAGTTATAGAATATAACCATTTACAAAATTTTATTGACACATACTAAAAACATATCTTACTAAAGTTAGTGATAATGTATGAAAGCAAAGATAATGAAACTTTTAGATTCATGTTCAACAAAGGGAGACCACCTCAAAACATGACAAATTTATAGTTATTTACAAAAAAACATTAGACATAAAATTATCAAATCTTAGATCTTGACATGTCCCCAGTGCACTGCTATGATGTTGATGGCCATGATAGTTCCAATGTAATAAAACTAATAGCATAGAACATGATAATATAAATTCTGTACATCTTTATCTCTAGCTCTCTTCAAGAGTCCTTGGCAACATGGGTGATAATAAATGTCCATGATAAAGGCCACAGTTGAGTGTTTATTCCTAGTTATACACCTCTCTAATTTTGCCTTGCACAATTGAAGGAAATGGAAAATAATGATGACAAACTTGATAAAATGTCATTTTAGATAGGGAGGGTTTGGCATAAAGAATAAACTAGACTAAGAAAATTATTGAGAGGAACATACAAAGGGTATGGTCAGCTCCCTGCTACTTTTGGCTCTCCCTAAACTATGGTGAGAAGACCTATGAGATATCTTGCTCACATGGAGATATTATAAAATTTAACATCCATAAAGATTATTGATATAAGAGACCACAAATATGACCAGAACACAACTGAGCTTGCTCACTCCACCTATGAAGAGTTGTCATATGGAATGAGAAAATGATCTAGGCTAGACACAAGCTGCTAAGGATAGATATCAATGTGATTGTAACCTTCATCCAAAAAAAAAAATCAATAACACATGGGTTGAATAAGAGACTACATTGTTGGGATTTAAATACAAAAATACAGACACATGTTAGTTATAGAATGTTTATTCATCCGGAGGGAAATAACATTTTAGATATGCAAAGGTCATGTTATTATAGGGTTGGATATGGTAGGATAAGTTGATAGTTGTAAAAAAGGGGAGGGTGATGTCATGGAGGTCTTCAATAAACAAGTATTATTTCAAAACATTCATAACATCATTTCCTTATAAAAATGCAAAATACTCAAATGTAAGTTGATGGTAACTACCAAGAGTAATCTATAGATATTGGTTGTAATGAACTACAAATACCTGAATGATCCTTAAAATCCTAGAACATACACCAAAAATAGAATCTCAAATTTTTTCCCCATTGAATTCATAAACTTAAGGTGCCCTAACAAGTTTTTTAGCAACATATTTTAAAATATTGTAGAAAGTGTTTTATAATTCAGATCTCTACGCAAAATGATAAATAGTACTAAACTTAAACCCAAATATTTAATTAATAATACTTGAAAAATAGATTAATGCACTTTATCAAAAGGAAATAGCAAGAACCATAAGAATTTTCCTTAACTTGAAGAAAAATATTACATACATCAATGTTTCAAAATGCTTCCATGAGGACAAACATGGTGGATTTGCTCCATTTTGGATAGAGGAGACATATAGAGATGTTCTTAGAGCTTACTATTATATGTACAACTACAACCACCTCAGCAGGAGAGATAAAACACATAAAATAGTGATATGAAAATATGAAGATCCTATACTAAGGAAAAATATAGACCAACATTATCACCAACATAATGGCCAACCAACCTTAGGAATAGAGGAGAAGCTATTTATTTATAATTTTTCAAACCTTCAAATTTGAGAATAAGGGTTGCCTCTTAGAAAAAGTGAAAAACACCCCTCCAAGTTATGCCAAGATGCTCACAAGTGGATAAAACCCTTTATCATGCCTAGAATATTCATCTATTTATAAGGGATAATATTTCTATAACTTCTTCTACAAGAAATCATTGACATTTACAACAAATGTCTTGATATTTTTTGTCGGAAATGCCCCTCACACGACATGGAAAGAGAATCTTCATTTGAAGAACCAACAAACTTTGTTTTTTATGTAACTACCTAGAGATTCCCTTTTATTATTTTATTCTACAATTGGAACCTCTTGCACTTATAATGATTGGTTGGGGATATTCCGGATTCATGGTTGTTTGAGTAATCTTCCTTGGAGAGGCCCACTTGGATCTTGAAAACATGTAATAGTCTTCCATGAAATAGCTTGCTAAAATAAGTAAATAAATTTAAAATAACTTAGGATTATTTCACCCTTTCAATTTTTGTCTCAAAACTTACATTTTCACGTATTGCAATTTTCACTTTTTTTTAATAAATTTGTCCTTTTGCACTATTCACCCTTTATATTTGTTTTATGAAAAATATTCTTTTTGTAGTTTCCTCCATATTTCATTTTTAATGCATAAATGCATTATTTTCCCTTTTCACCTTTCAGAGGAATCTAGGTCCTCTTATGCAAATTTGCATCAAGTGTAAAATTTTAACCAAGTGTAATTTACAATAAATATAAATTTGCACCAAGTGAAAATTTGCACCAAGTGAAAGTTTTCACCAATTTTAATTTGTACCAAGTTCAATTTTCACCAAATGTAAATTTTCACCAAGTGAAAATTTTCACCAAGTGTAATTTGCACCAAGAGCAATTATCACAAAGAGCAATTTGCACCAAGTGCACTTTCCATAGTGATTTTCCCACTCACGTCTCCCTTTACAGCTAGTAGAATCTAAAGATGGGAGTGCACTTTTCATATTGTGTTTGTGTAAAGTGTAAATAAACCTCCCATTTTTTCCAAACTTCTCTTTATTCCTTTTCAATCATTTTTTTAAGTTACATTTTGGGTACCCTTCCCTTTTTCATGGTGTAATTTAGCAATTTTTACTTTACACAATATTTTTTCCACTAAACTTTCTCAGGGAGTTTGATGTATTTTTTGCACATTTTTTTGAAACATGTAAATCATTTGGATATTTCAATTTTTACCCAACTCCACTTCTATCCACCTGGTTTCGTAAATGATAGTAATTGCACTTATTGGCCTTTATAGATAGAAATATCTCTACACCACAAGAAGGTAGATTTTTCTTGTACATCTTTCCCATGACATGAAACCTCTCCCAAGTTCTTGAAAATTGGTAAAAATAATGATGTTTTTGGGATCATGAAAGTCATTTTTGATCTTAAGTTTGAAAACATCCTGCTCTATCTACTAACCAAACAAGCACATACTATTATAAATGATTTTTAACTAAGCAAGTCTAGCGACTCCATTACAAGTGACTAATCTTGAGTATCATGTGTAAAAAGGAAATCACTCAAATCTAATCCTAGCCAACCTTTCAAAAAGGAATAAAGGGTGTGGATGACATATAAAATATTCTCTTTTTATTTTACTAATATCACCCATAAAATAATCAAGAAATTTGTGTCAAGTTAGTGACAAAGAAATGTAATTAGTGAGATCAGTTTGCTTGGTCAGAAAAGCTTTGTAACATTTTCATTTATCTGATTCCTTACAACTACTTTAAACCTATACGTAATAAAATATGAAGCTATAAGACAACTAGAATAATTTTGTAACCAAACATGTGGGTGAGATGGGAATGAACATATCAAATTACATATATCATTAAATCCCTCTTCATATGTGATGTAATTGAAAGAGTGATAACTTCATTTAGAAATTGATTCATTCACTTCCTATGAAAAGACTTTCTAAAATTTTTGGAAATTGTGCATCTAATTCATCTTCTTGGATAATGAGAGGATGTTCATGCTTCTTTATCATATAAAGCCATAAAATATGTATACCAATAACCTATCCCTCTTGTGGATTTCAAACTCTATGGCTCTTTTCACCAAATAGTACCATCATTGGGCATTCGTTCCATTTAATAGCTAGAGAAAATTATACCCTTTTATTGTTGGTTTATTCCCACCCTTTTCTCTATTCCATAGTTATAGGATGTGTGGGTAGAGAATGTGTGGAGATACACATTTCACCTTGCACTTTTCTAATTGAAAATTGTGTTTCATTCTCCAATCTCTGTCGAGCTTGTTTTGATTTCTTTATGTAGGATACGGAACAACTAGAGCAAACTACACCTTTGTCTCATACTTTAACCAACATTATTTATGCCTTGGTTTCACAAAATTGTGGATCATGGAATCACTTTGCATGTTTTACCAAATGTTAGTGAAAATCATATCTCACTCTCTACCTCCCACCACTTTGTGTCTCTATGGACACCCACACTTGTATTTATACCCATTGATGTGTAGTCAACCTACTAACTCTCTACTATACAACACATGTCCTTTTATTCCTTTCTCCATATAGGTGTACATTCTCTCATGGAATAGTTTGAATATTTACCTATTCTTATTAATTTTCATATAAGTAAGTTGGACAACATGACTGGGTGTCTACATATACCACGTACACTCAAGGAATCCCATGTGGCCTGAGTAGTGTATAACATGGATTGGAAAGTTGTTTCATGTATTTTGAAGAACCAATAGAATATATCATTTTAAAATTTTGTTTGGTACTATCACTCAATATTTCCATTCAATACTTTTGTTTGATGCTACCACTTGACACTATTAGAAAATATTGTCATTTGATAGTGTTATTTGGTTCCTCCATTTAGTGTTATTGTTTGATGTTGTGGTTCTCTAGTTCAGGTTCTACTTGTTGAGTTGCTTGATATTAGGGGGTGACTATACTGTATATATGTGGTGAATTGAAGTATAATTTTATATATTATTGAAAAATATTGATGATCTAACCCCCAAAATACTTTCTATCCCTAGAATTTTTGTGATCTAGTCTCATTTATCAATCCTAAAAAATATCCAAAACCAAAAATTAAATATTTAAATATTCATGAATTAACAATTATTCAAAGCTAAAATTTACCATGATAATGACCATGCACTCTCCCTTCATTAAAAAAAAATCTCTTGACATAATTAAACTATTAGTGGTAGGATTATAAAGCCTATAATATTTGCTTTGTTCACTGTACCCAACAAAAATACAACACTAAATCTTTGGATCTAATTTATTTCTTTTCTGATCAGTTACATGGACATAAACTTAATAAATAAAAACTTTGAAATATTTAACATTAGGGTTCTTTTCATACAATGATTCATAAACAGTCATATTTTCAAACTCAATAGTGGGACTCGAATTGAGAATATATACCTCTATAACAAGTAAATCAATCTAAACAAAATTATTCAATCCATTTGTTTGTAACATGCTCCTTCCCATTCTAACCATTGTATGGTTTTTTTTATTTCAACCACATCATTTTGTTGAGTGGTGTAGGTAGTTTTGAGTTGCCTTTTGATGCCATTAAAATAATAATTCATAAAATCATTTGAAAAAAATGAACCTCCATAGTCAGTCCTTATCACTTTATTCTATAACAACTTTCATTCTCTACAATAGCTATAAATATCTTAAATGTTTCAAATAATATCCTTTTTTTCTTCAAAAAATAAACCAAACACTTTCTTGAATAATTATCAGTAAATGTAATGAAATATGATGACTTTGTCAAACTTTTTGTTTGCATAGGAGCATAAATGTCTGAATGATCCAATTGAAGTGGATGATAAGCCCTCCAAATACCACCTTCTGAAAATTTTTCTATTGTATATTTTCCTTTAAACCATATTTCAAAAACTTCCTTATCCTCTTCAACCGTTGGCTAACCATAAACCAATTATTATGATGTTATTAATTTCAAACATTAAAAATTAAAGTGTCCACAACTGAGATACCATAACTAACTTCTATCTTCATATGCCATTTTTGAAAGGCTATTGTTTTGTTCTCCAAACTTCACTAAGAACATCCTATTATTATATGTAGGTACAATTTTAACAACTTTATTTCCCTAATTATTGTCATAGTTTGTGCATTTCTTATCATCAAAAACAACCTTACAAGTATTTTCACATAGCTGTCCAACATTCAATAAACTATGTTTCAAATTTAAGGTGTAATAAATATATTTAATACATTAATTAACCTTATATAGTATTCACCTTCATATATGTATATTAGTTTTAAAATTTCTATCCATTATACAAAATAACATAGTATTCCCTGATATGTGATTAGAACAACCTAAATCTAGACACTAACCTCATTAGGATTATTTTCAACATTGTAATATGAAATGAATAAATTACATGAAGCATCACCAACTTCATTTTCATAATTTTGACTTCTATTTTTATTTCTTGGTTTTAATCTACATTACCAATAAAAACGACCATCCATGTGATAATAATAACATTAAATATTTATTTTATCAAATCATCCTCTACCTCTACCTCTTATAACTGAGCCACCTCTTATTTCTTTATATCATCTTGAATAATTGTATCCTCTTAAATAATTATATTTCATATGTTTACCTTGACATTGATTTCTTTTGATATTATCTTTACCTTGTACATGGTTATTCTTATTGCTAGTGTCGATACCTTCATTCTTTGTGATCCTTAATTTTGAGGCAAAGTCCTTCTCATCACTTTCAATTAATGTGTCTGTTAGTATTTTTTCATAAGACATAAGAGATTCAGCCAGGTGATCAAAATTAAGAGTTATCAAATGTTTGCTTTCTTTAATAGTGATGGCAGCATTATTACACCTTGGTGTTAGAGACCTTAACACATTTATTACAATAACCTATTTATTTAATATTTATAAGTGTAGACATATTTTTAACTACATCTCTTAATCTTACACAAAAACTACTCACACTTTTAGCATCTTGCATGTTCAAACTCTCTTTTCAATGTTTGTAATCTAACCACTTTGACTTTCTCGTAGCCTTGGTCATCTTTTAACCAACAATATTTGGAATTAGGATTTTATCTAGAGCCATTTAAATATGAAATAAATATTGTGAGTTCTTATTCTTAGCTTCCTTCTTTTCTCACCTATTATTCATTGCAATAATGACCCAATTAATTAGCTATTGATAACCAGTTTCAACAATCTCCAATAATTCGTTTCCTATCAAAAGAGTCATCATCTCGATATTCCAATAATCATAATCACTTATACTAAATTATTGAATATGAATATTGTTAGAGTTTGACAGGATCTATTATTAGAAATATCTGAAACATAAAATAATCATCCAAACCAAGCTCTAATAACAATTGAAAATTTTAAAATATATAAAAAACAAACCACTAGCAAGAAAGAAATGAAACTCATAGTGAAATATAGGAAGGTAGAATAAAATTACTTTTTCAAATTATTCTAACAATTCTCCATCATAACAAACATCAATTACAATAAATTTATTGAATTTCATGTGAACATATTTTTCTATAATTAAATTGAACCTTCTAAAGTTTTTGATAATATAAGGCAGTTAAACAAGGGGCCGAACCCTTATAAAAAGCAGAAAAGCCACAGAGGCAACCATCACAAAAAGTGCCTCAAAATAGAAACGTCACAGTTTGTAATCCCAACAAAAATAGTAAATATAAAAACTATAAAATAAGATAGTTATAATACAGTAACATAGTATCATCAAAATAGAAGAAAAAACTGAGGTAGATTCTCCCCTTGCTTAAACATGGATTTAATAAGATCATCCAAATTGGTACAGCTCTCTTCATTATAAGTAGTAACAATAAAAACCAAGTCCTGTAGCACAAAAATGTTAAGAAAAATAGAATTCTAGAGCATAGTAGAAAGGTTTTATTTTAGTTTCTGAATGTGACCCCTCAGGACTACAATTTTATATCAGAAGCCAGCATTGATTTATGTTTCATCTTCAGCTTCTTCCACAAACATCTTTTCCATTTTGCTAGCATTTTATATAGAATCAACAACATTCTTACTAGTAGTCTCTAGTTCTTTAGTCTCCTGGTTACCCTCAACATCCATAGAGATTTATTGAACATCCATGTCCTTGGCCTCATCATCCTGAGTGGATTCATCAGAGATACTCTGAGAGTAGTCGATAAGCTTAGCCTTGGGAGTAAGTTTACCAGCAACTCACCCCAACTGCCTAACTCCTGAGGAGAAACCCTCTTTAATAGCCTTAGCAGATGAATAACACATGCTACCTTGACCCATGGGGATCCTACAGGGATTTTTTGGGGTCCCCACAGTAGCCCCCATAGTTCCCGCTTCACTAGCATATGCCTTCCTCTTTTTGCACTTTGTACTCACAATAGAGCCCATATTATCTATGGGAATCTCTTCAGGAGTAGAAAAGAAAAATGCTTTTGTCTTAGTAGAAACAGGGGAATGGCATGGCTCTAATGAAGTGGGAATGACAATAAATAAAGTACAAAAAAACCCGTACTCCAAGATACATGTCAACCCCCTCCAAAAGCACTGACGAAGTGAGCTATCTTTCCAATAGATCCAACTCATCATTAACACTTTCCTTCCTTTTGAATGAGATCCCTAATGTTTAAAGGGATGTGATAAATTTGGTGCCAACATCACCAATTTAAATATTGTTGGCCAAGTTTGGCACAGGCATCTACAACATCCTTGCCCTCATGATAAATATGTGAGATGTCTACCCTAGTAATATTTTGTAAGAGAATTTGTATATACCTAAAAATATCTTTTAGCTTAATACCGATAGTTGATACATTGTTAACCGCATCAATAACCATTTTAGAGTCCCCTTGAATACTCAAATTCTTGATACCAAGAGAGATAGCCAATTTAATCCCCCATAAAAGAGCAGTTACTTCAGCATAATTATTGCTTTGATAGCCCAATCCACCAGCATAGATAACAATCATCCACCATTTGTCATCTCTTATAGTCTCTCCCCCTAGCTTTACAATCAACTTCAGAGGCCCCATCAAAATTAAGTTCCAACCAGTTAGGCTTCGTGGGATTCCATCTAGTATTGAGTCTCTGTAACATTTTGGAATTATTATGAATAGGAATATGAATTAGGATCTTCTAATTAGCTACAATTTATTCTTCTACATGAGTGAGAGGTTTCTCTGAAGTGCGAATATGGGCATTAGTGACACTTTCCATTATAGTCTTAACAAAAGTATGAAAAACCTGAGAGGCATCTCTAGCAGTATCCTTAAAAATTTTATAGTTGTGCTCTTTACATAAAGTCCAACTCAAATATGGCAGAGTTTGTTTCCATAACTCAAGGAGCTAGGGATGAGAAAATATAGGATACCAGTTATTAATAACTTCCTTAATGTCATAATTATAGACCCACTGAATGCCAAATATTTTTAGGATTATGTCCCAAAGTTCCCTGGCAAAATCATAGTGTATGAAAAGATGAGAAATAGTTTCCTCCTTTAAGAAGCACAGATAGCATCTATTAACCAAGGTAAACCCTCTCTTCTATAAGTTATCTTTGGTTAAAATTTTATTATGAGCAGCAGCCCATCAAAATATGTTGATTTTTTGTAAAAGTTTATGGTTCCAAACTTTTCTCCATATCTCCTTTCTATGAACCTCAGGAACCATCAAATGATAAGCAGACTTGACAGAGAACCGACCATTCTTATCTGGCCACCAATAATACCCATCCTCTTAATGGAAGAGAGGGATTTTGACCTCCTGAATCAACTATTGAACATCATGAATTCTAGGGGAGAGATCAAGATGATGAGCACAAAAATCCAATAAATTGTTCTAGCTCCTATTGCCATTATTATTAACCATGTAATCGCAGACTTTATCTCTAAAAAACTAAGTAGCAATGCCAACAATTTCTCTATAATGCCCCTGTGTAATACGAGCCTTATCTTTTATCCAAATGTCATTCTAGAATTTAATAGACATGCCATTTTCCAATTTCCATCTAATCCCTTGCTTAAGAAGACTTGTAGATTTCAGAATTTGATTCCATATCACAGATCCCTGGGGTAACCCTGCGTATTGGAGAAAGTTGGAGCAGTCAGTAACATGCAGATATTTGGCTTGCATGAATTCCCCCCAATCATTATGTTTATAAATCAGATTCCAATTGATTTTGGAGAGAAGGGCTTTGTTCATGTTTCAGATGGATCTAATATTGAGGCCACCATGTGATTTAGGAAGGCACACTTTTTCCCAACTGACCAAAGACATTCTTTGTTTATCTTCCAGCGTTGTCCATAAAAAGTTTCTTTGAATCTGTTCCAACTTATCAACAAAATAACTAGGTATTTTAGAAAGAGATAGGAAATAAGTAGGTATACCTTGTAGAGAGGCACGAAGAAGCTGTAATTTGCCTACACTACTGAGTAGTTTCCCTTTCTAGCCAATCAATTTCCTCTGAGTTCTTTCCAATATTCCATTCCAAAAACCTGGAGACACCTCTTTGACTGTAAGGGGGAGGCCCAAATAAGTAGCAAAAAGATCAGCGTCTAAACTTATCTCAATAACAAAAATAAAATAAATTGCATGAAATATAAACTAATTTTTTTTCCAACCTTTCTAAAATATTATTGTTCTAAGAATAGATTATCTAAATATTAAATAAATTGCATGTTCTTTTGTATGATACTATTTTTGATATAATTAAGACTCAACAACAATTAGCCAATACGTCAGATAAGAATATAATTTTTACTTTCTAAAACTCAACAGCAATTAACCAACATGTTGTATAGGAATATATTTTTTACTATCTTGACCCCACTTTGTTAAAGATATTAACATTATTCTAAATAAATAAGAAAAGAATAATAATTAAAAAACAAACATTAAAATTTTCATTCTCCTTAACATTTATTTATTTTAAATTATTTCTGATAATAAGTAGAGCATTAATTCTGGAGGAGATCGTCAACTACGTTCAGGCTTTCCATTGTCCAGTTAATGTATGGAAATTTTTTTGATAAAAATTCATAGACAACGTTGAAGTACATAGTTTCTGCCGTGTCGTACGTTTTTTATACATTGTATTGCACAAGCAGTATCTTTAGATGAAGACGATAACCTAAAATTATAGATTGCATTATATTGTACGTGTTTTAAATTTTATTTAAAAAAATAGTTTACAAATGATAATTAAATTCAAAATTTTAATCGTTCAGTCAAATGTAATTTTAAAATTTCAGTTTAATTTCAACTCTTTGAAAAGGTTGGAAAGATTTCAATTTTAATCATAATTATTAATTGAAATATTATGTATAAAAAAGTCCTATCTCTAAATATTTTATTTTTATATTTTAATATTTAAAAAAATTAATTTCCAAAATTTTAACTTATCAATAAATAACAAAGTTAAAACAATTTTTTACATGAAA
The DNA here is from genome assembly GCA_037957365.1 of Torreya grandis. Lineage (NCBI taxonomy): Eukaryota > Viridiplantae > Streptophyta > Pinopsida > Cupressales > Taxaceae > Torreya > Torreya grandis. The sequence continues at coordinate 27,443 of JARHVA010000895.1, forward strand.
AAATATTTTCATTTTTAAAATATTAAAATTTAAATAAATTTTATTTAAAATATTCATTTTTTCAGATTGTGAAAAAACATATAAAAAAATATTGGAGATTGATATTATTTTCTAGTAATTATTATAATATATTAATAAAAACCTAAGAAAAGTATATTAAAACTAAGACCTTCCGAATTAAAAAATGCAGTAGTATACATTGTATTACATTGTACTTCTTTTAAATTTTACTAAAAAAATTATTATAAAAAATAGGTTATAAATGATAATTATATTCCAAAACTTATTCGTTCAATCAAATGTGATTTTAAAATTACAGTTTAATTTCAACTCCTTGAAAAGGTTGGAAAGAATTCAATTTTAATCATAATTATTAAGTGAAATATTATGTATAAAAAAGTTCTATCTTTAAATATTTTATTTATATATATTAATATAAAATAATTTAATCTCCAAAATTTTGTTCTATGAATAAATAATATAATTAGAATGATTTTTAACATTAAAAATTATTTTTATTTTTAAAATATTAATATTTATTATAAAATTTATTTGATATATTCATTTCTTCAAATTACTAAATAATATTCAAAATTGATATTATTTTTAATTAATAATTATAATATATTAATGAAAACCTAAGAAAAGTATATTAAAAATAAGACCTCCAAAAAAAAGGGACATAAATCATTAAATTGAATAATTTTTTAACAATGTAACTAGCCTTCAATTTTAAAATTTGGAGTAAATAAATAAAATATATTTTTTACTAATTAAAAAATATTAATATTTATAAATTAGTAGGAGGTCAACTTTATTTTGGATTGTCTTGAATAAATGGTTAGATATATTTGTTTCCCATAACATATAAAATTTTATATAGAGCATTGATTTGTTTCTCATAAGATATAAAATTTTATATAGAGCATTGATTTCTTTTAAATTTTATATAGAGCATTGATTTATTTTAAAGAGGTATACAACTTATTAGAAATATAATAATACGTTAGATTGAATATTAAAATAATCTTATAATTTTAATCTATTAAACAAAATTTGAAACATTTAATAATATATTTTGAATATATACGAATGTGATGAGAATATACTTCAAACCCGTTCAAAATAAATATTAAATTAAAAAATCGTTTAATGTACTTTGAGGTAACAATACATGCATTTTTTGTTTGAAAAGAGTGTTTTAAGTTTGGTTCTTTTTTGTTTTTCAAAAAAAAATAGATGGTTTTATATAAGTTGATATTATATTTAAAATATTGATTTTCAAACATGTGTGAATTATTAATATAAAATATATTATATGTTGGTGATTGTTATTAATATTAATTTTTTGTATATTATATATATCAAATATATAAAGTGTTTAATTTTCTTTAAAATATTATTATATATAAAATAATTAAATATGAAACGAATGTATATCAAAATAATCCAAATTAATTACATATATATTTGATCATTTTACCCATAATTGTAAATATAAAATGGAAATAAAAAATTTGTGAACTCAATCCCAACATGTTAAATACATTCCAGGTTTTCCAATCTAATAAATTTTCAATATCTTAAATTAAACAAAACATTGAAAGATATACAATTTTAATTTTGAATTTTTAAATTGAAGTTGAAAGAATTTTCTGAAGTATCCTATGTGCAATATACCTAGATAAAATTTAAATAAACTAACTAGAGATTAGATAAAGAGAGGAATATTATAAAAAGATTTGTAAGATTAGATAATATCATTAAATTATATTATTTTGATGAAAGTGAAAATATTATATTAAATATTTATGAATGTAAAATAATTTTTTTTTGTTAATGTTTATAATCTTATAAAATTGTTTTGAAAATTTTAGATGTACTTTGATGAATATATTTCACTATTGAATGGTTTTTTTCTATTTATGGGTTAAATTAAACTACTAAAACTTAAAATTTACTTAAGGATCCAAAACTTATTGTGTATATCTGGAACTCTCTATTGATAAGATTCAATTAAAACCTCTAACTCCTTCCCTTCCCATTAGATATTTAATTGAACATCTATTCATCCTATTTACTTCTCATATAACTCCAAAAATTTCCCATCATCATCATCATCATCATCATCATCATCATCATCATCATCATCATCATCATCATCGTCATCGTCATCATCCTCGTCATCCTCGTCATCGTCGTCGTTGTCGTCGTCGTCGTCGTCGTCGTCGTCGTCGTCGTCATCATCATCATCATCATCATCATCATCATCATCATCATCATCATCATCATCATCATCATCATCATCATCATCATCATCATCATCATCATCATCATCATCATCATCATCATCATCATCATCATCATCATCATCATCATCATCATCATCATCATCATCATCATCATCATCATCATCATCATCATCATCATCAATTTTGAATAATCAATTATGTCCTTAAATAAATATGTGAATAATTCATATAATTTGAAAACAAAACATATAATTGTCGACACTATTCTATATACAAATTCACATTTAAATAATTTTAAGAGTTTAAAGGTTATTATATTTTATAATCTATATCCAGAAAAAAATAATTTTAAATAATTCATACTACTAAAATATATCAATTAAGAAGTTCACGATATGGAAATATTTTCTTTCTAAAGATGAAGAGGAAAGGAGTAAGATGGATGAATTATTCCTTATCTAGGTTGAATCATTTATATATAGATATAGATATATTTATTTGATGTGAGATTTTTAATGAATAATAATAGTAGAAAGAAAGTAGTTTATCTTTATGATTATTTATATTTATATTAATTATCAGCAAATTAAATTATTATGAATATATTAATTAAGTTTAAATCATTAAATATATTAATTAGTTGTGGGTTATAAATTTAAGGTACTATTAATTCTTACCAATTGCATACTTTTAAATTGTGTAAAGTTTATTTTTATATTTTTTTTCTATTCATTTTAAATTTTATTACAAAATTATTTTTAAAATCTTATTTATAAATGACAATTCAATTTAAAAATTTAATCATCCTTTTAAAATTAATTTTTAAATTTTTAAATTATATTTTTATTTCAACTCTTTGAAAAGTTAAAAATAATTCAATATTAGTCATAAATACCATTTAAAATATTATTATAAAAAATTCTATCTCTAAATATTTATTTATATATTTTAATGTAAGAAAATTCCATCTCAAAAAAATTATTCTATCATTAAACATAAGGTTAAAATAATTTTTTATATCAAAAAATGTTTTTATTTTAAAAACACTGAAATTTAAATCCATTTTATTTGAAATGGGCATTTCTTTACACACAAAAAAAATAAGGTTTAGATACACATTAAAGGCTATGTCAAATGTATAGCTGAATATTGAATATTCAAGATTGATATTATTAGTACCTGCATAGCATATATCTATTATAATCAGTTGAACCTTATAATTTACATAAGGGAATGTGTAGTCACTAAAGTTGAGTATTTTCTAATTTAAAAAAAAAATAAAAAAATAAAATAGTTTATTATATTTATATTAATTAATATATGGTGACATGACTAATTTATTATGAAAATTATTATATTTTAGATTAATAAAAGAAGAAACACTTGTACCATCCAATAAAATTAGAGCAATCTAAAATTTAAACATGGATTATAGTCTATTTTATTTATCATGCAACATGTTTTTATTACCAAAAAATGATATTAAATTAAAGTGTGGGTCCTAGCGGCATCTATATGTGGCTCGATAGTCCTTATCATTCCCTTAGACTATGTGATGTATCACCTAATGACATGAGGCATGTTTGTATAGACATTTAAATTTGATTTATAATTCATTATTGGGAAACCAAGGGCTTTGGTGGAAACCATTCTTTCTACATATTACTCAATTTGTCATCTCTTCATTTTCAAGGTTCTCCCAAGACCTAGCCTATCTAATAAGTCTTTGGAACTCACCATGATGTGAACTAGAAACAAGTTGTCTCTTCATTTGGCCTAACTTTATTGAGGCCTAACATTTATGATAGGTATGAGTGATTAGCCACACTAAGAATTGGTAACATGGTTCCCTTTCAATCAGTCATATTCTCACTAGCTCTAACATCTCTATCAGGTTTAGGGGATTGGTCACACTAATAACTGGTGATGTGGCATCTCTTCAGCTCCAACATCTCTACTAGGTCAAGGAGACTAGAGACATGGTAAATTTTCATTCAATCAAGACCTTTCTAGCTTTGGCATCTCTATTAGGTCAAAAAAATTATCCACAGTAATAACCAACAAAGTGGTGCCTATTTATTTAGTTTGGATCTTCTCATATTTGACATCTCTGATAGGTCTGGGGGACACATCACACTGATAGCTATTGATGTGGTGCCTCTTCATATGGTTGCGCTCTCCTATGCCGTAATATATTTAGGAGGTCAGGAGGATAAGTGACACTAAAAAATGTCAACCTGGCACATCCTCTTTTGATCAAGGTCTCCTAAGCCCTAGCATCATGGTAATGTTGATCTATCATGTTCAACCAATTACATGCAATGAATGTTGAGCATCTTTTTTTTTAATTTAACATTGGATTTGAAACATTTCAATGTGATTATTAATGAAAATAATTATTCACACATATGGTTAATTTTAAAGTATTAATAAAAAACATTTGTATTAGCTAAGAAAATGAATACCATTTACAATACATTGGGAATAAAATTAAGAAAATTATGTTTAAGTATAAAAATCCATCATATTTTTCCACAAACAAAGAAAATTTTAAATCCTATGCTCTATTGTACTAGCTAGAAAAATGTGATAAAATATGTGCCTAGAATATAACCAATAGACATCATACCATTAATAATTAGATAAGATCATTGACACATACTTAAAGATGGAGGTAGGTTACGTTATTTTTATAAACTAATAGTTATATTTATCAAAATTTATAGGCATTTATAACAATCTTTTGTGGATGATGTACCTACTAACATAGGAATATTAATTGAATTCATTTAACATATTTTGGTGGAAATAACCAATTTACCATGCATAATGGATCTATGTAAAATGAATTTTAATGATATTGTGACAAGATATATTTTTCATAAAATTTAAGCAATTAGGAGCCTCCAACTAGATCATTGTCTACTCTTCATTACCTCTACTATGATAATAACTTTATAGTTACATTATCAAGTATTTAAAATATAAAGGGAGACATTCCATTATATATGCAGTTCATTTCAATATCCTAGATCATTTAAAGAAAAGGATAAGGGCAAATGTGCCAATTATTTATATGGAAAAAGTTGAGGACGGTGGCTAAAGAATATTATCAAGGCATGAGAAAAGAATTCTCACATCATTATTTAATTTAGTGGATAGTATAAAACCATCTAATAGATAAAAGGACTAACCTAGTCTCAGATGATTTGATTCTTTTAAAACAAATACTAGATGAACAAGGAACTATTGTCAAGGTATACTTTCGTAAAATTTGTTAAGATTGTCACAATATATATTATTTTTTAAGAAAGAAGTCACTAAGTTGGATATCTATAACTTATCAACCTCTTCAATGTTTTTCCCCACTCCTAGCTAGAGAGGAAGAGAAAAAAATTATGGGAGGGATGAAGATAAGATATGGAAAAAGGTAGACGATGATTATGGGGTTTAAGGAGAAAAAAGGTAGGTTCATCAAAACCATTTGATTTCAAAATAATATGATCCCATGAACATAGGTTTCAGTTTCTTGAGGACCAATAACAAGTTTAGTTGGGAAGTGTAAGGAGTCGATAAATTAACCATTGAATGACTTAGTAGAACATATTTTATTTATTTTATTTTTCCAATACTAAGTAAATAAAGTTTTATTTTATAATCATGTCTATAAAATAGTATTAAATGAATAAGATATTAATATCTTTGGTGTTTTGTGTTTAATCCTATTATTTTATGAATAAGTATGCATCATAGACATAAAATTCTTATTTTTAATTTCTAATAGTTAGGTACATATATATCTCAATGGCAAGCCATTAATTAGTATGAACTAATAACTAAGTAATATAAATTGGGTGGGATAACTATAGTAATTGATCATCAACCTATAGAAACTAGCTCGCCAAATAGTATTAATTATAAACACATTTAGGTTAATTATAATTCTCTGTTATTTCATCTACTAATATGTATCAATGAGGAAGAAAATGAGGATGGATGATAGAGTCTAGGAAATGTGGATAAATTTCAAAATATTCCTTAATACACTTTTATATATGGATTGTGTTTCCTAACCATTTCAACCATGTAATAAACTATTTACCTCTTTGTAACTGATTATTAAATATCTACATTTAATTTGGCAATTAAATATTTATTTCATTTATTCTCTTAAACAACTAAGGTAAAGAATAATTCTATTGTAACTAAACAGTAACAACAAATAACATATATTCTCTATTAAAAGTAATTTATTATGGTATAGAAGTTAATAGTAAATAATCAAAGAAGAATGAATAGAATATAGAGAAACACTATCTTAAGATTTTGTAATAATTTTTTTTTATAAATATTCACATTGATACAATTTCATTTATTCAAATACAAATGATTATAATTATAGTAGTTGTACTCAAGTGAAGGATTGAATCTTAAGTATGACCAAAAAGGGACCCCTCACAAGGATATCTAGGTAGGATCTCGATCCTTCAATTCTATTTTTATGTTTCTAACATTCTTAGGTTTAATTCCATAACAAAAATTGGTATTTTTTATAGAAATATAAAATCCATATTTTGAAGATTCCAAAACCATAAATTGATAAATCAGTTCCTTTTAGAAATTCATTTCTCAAAAGTGTTATTTAATTTATTATACTTCCTATTCATGGAATTTACTTTATGGAATTGTGTTTCCCTATACCTAACTTATAGTTTATCATCATATGAAATAAATATTGTTACACATATAATACATAAATATTATCAAACAAATTCCATGGGTTTATAATTAGTGAAAGTATCATGATTCATAAATCAAGTGGTTTCCTTGTCTAATGTTTTATCTGTAAGGTTGGATGAAATCATTGTTCAATCATTTAAAGTTTAATTTATGGTTTAAATCCACTCATCAAAGTGTTTAAATTATATTAATGGGAAAGAAGTGGTTTAATCAAAATTAATAATGAATTGGTACTTTGTTTATATATGAAGTATGTATTATTTTTTCAAACAATTACTATATTTTAGGATAACAACATAATGTATTTAACCAATGCTTGAGTTGAAGCATTATGTATTGATTGTGTTGGTTTTGTTTAAATTAGTTAAAATAAACAAATTTTCAATCTTTAATTTGAATAGTTAAATATATGGAAGAAGCAAGGGCCCCAAAATTGCATTATTCATTAGAGAAGATATCATATTTTATTAAGATCCAAATATTATTTTGTTTTATTCACTCCATTCATATCTTAAGGGAAACTATATTAAACATATTTTTGTTCATCAATTACATGCTTTGGTATATGTAGTATTCATAACAATTATGAAATTAAAGGATCTTCACAAACTAGGGTTTTAAATTTAATTAGGAGATGTATAATGACATTTAAAATTGATATTTAGTTCATAGAGTTTTTTATATATGTTTTTAACTCCAATAGGCTTAATTATATCCTTTGATTGTATACTTGATGCATGGCACTTCTAGTGCATACTTGTGAAAATGACATATATTATTTTAATTGATCACCACTCACCCATGTTTAATTAGGAAAATAGGTTTATAAATTTTAAAACACATTTTTAAAGTCTTAAAGATCTAGATCAACCATATCATGTTTAATATCCTTTATATATTTTACATTGAAGTGTATAATTATGCTACCTACATCATGACTATAAGTGTACCTAAACTCTGGCTAATGTATATTAAATAAAAAATCATGAAATTTATTTTATGTCAATTTATGTTGGAAATATAAATTTATCTATGTATATCTAATTTCATCCAAATCATGAAATATTGGAGTACTAATAGTGTCGGAGTGTGTTGGTGTAGGGTTTTTATTATTCCATGTACTTATTTAATAGATAATACCTACACATGTAGATTTATTTTATTTAGGTTTGATATGAGGTTAAGTGGGTGAGATGGTGAGTTCTACCTAGAGTTATACTAGGTTTCTACTGATTACTAGTATGAATTATCTTATGAGTTCCACACTGAGTTACATTCATTATAACTATGTGTTCTCCTTTGAATTAACCCCCTAAAAATTTATATTTCTCTTCAACAAGCTATTAAAATAGAGAAAATATTTGTAAGAAAGGTAGTTTAATACGTCAGGGAATTATTTCACATCTTCTTGTTGCATGTTTCTGAATACAAGTAGGGCTCTTGTTATTATAGAATACTTTACGTGCTCACTCTACAGAATACTTTAGGTTCTTTTAATGAGTATTAGGTTACATATTGATTTCTATTTTGTACTATATTGAATTTATTAAGAGACTTTGTATATTGTTCATATTGGTATTTAAATTCTTATACATTAGTAGTTTGAAGGGTTTGTTTATAATATTTTGAGTTTTGGACATAGATTTTTAATCGTGTAAGCCCATTGGGATGTATCATGGCTATTAGCTTCTATATTTGGTACTCTCATTTTAGTTATAACATCACTATTTAAACCTTGATTCATGGCCTAGTGAAGTGTATGAAGCATATGAAGCATATCCCATGGCCTCCTCTTCACAACAATTTGTTGTGTATGTTGGAATATTCAAAAATCATGAACAAAGTTGAGGTTTGAAAGCACAAACCGTTAAACCTTGGCCTCACCATCCTCCAGGTCTTCACATCAAATACATATTGATTCACCATTAATGAGGAAAGTAGTTTCCAGGAAGAAATATGGTTCCATTCATGGATAAGAGAAGGAAAGATGAATCATAACCTATATTTTCTACATGCACCTAACCATTATTTTTGTAGTCTACACATTCATATAAGTAAAGCTACAATAGTTGCGTCATGTTTAAGTTATCTTCCAATATTGATCTCACCACATACTCCACATTGAAACACATTGGCAGATTTGATCTTTGTGGAAATTCATCATCAATGACGGTCACTAAAACTATTTTTTTCAAACCTACCTATATGTTAAAAATGGCATCCACTACATATTGATGGCATTGACCCATTGATGTCATTTCACAATTATTGCAGGTCTACTAGTGGCATCCTCATCATCCCAAAGCTATGTTTCATGCTAGTTTATTCTCTTTGTAGACTTGTGTATGAAAATTGGTAGTATTGTGTATCCTAATATCCCTTTCTAAAAATTTAAAAATCTAAACTTTTCCCCAGTTTTCTTTTATAAAAACATACTAATTTTAATTATTTTTAAATAACTAATTTTTTATTTCTAAAAATACTAAAAAATAATGCATTTTTCAATTTTATATAAAATAACTTTAATTTTTTAATTAAAATCCCTTCCAATAATTTTTTTCATAAAAGTACACATAGCGGTGAATGGGAAATGTAGTTTTTTACTTTAGTTATTGTGAGGAGGTCTAAAATTTAGTTTAGATTCCAATAGGTAGTTACATGGCATGCTTTCTATTTAAAATAGTCTACATTTTATCCTTTTGTACAAAGTTAAATTAAATAGGCCATTAATGATAGAAAATTTATTTTGATATAAATTTTGGTTGGTAACATAGATTTCATTACCTTTTTTTCAAAAGTGCATGTTTTTGTATCTTCATTCCATTGGTATACTTTGGTTTTTAAAATGCATTAAAGTTATAAAGTGCCATATTTAGGGGAGTTATGGGCCCTACTACTTTCTATAGTGTAATTTATGGATTAATTGATCTTATCTATATGTAAATATTTTTGTCCCAATCCAAAGTCCATGTTTAGAGAATACACCATTGTTTTCCCTTACTCTAGTAATGACTAATCACTTAGATACATTCTTCACTGTGCCTAACATCTCATTCATAAATGTGCTTCAGGGGTTCATTGTAGTTTCTACCCATTAGTTTTGAACTTCCTTGGCGTCTTATCTCATTCATGTCAACCCCCTTTTAGAGACTCTAGAGGAGGAGAGTTATTACATCTCTAGTGATCGTTCTTGGGAAGGATAATTATGCTTCATGGCATCCATACATGGAACACTTTATCACACACAAGAATCATATTCCATTCCTATATGGATAGATTTTTTCACCCACTGATCCTATTTGATTTGATAATTGGGCCAATACTTGTGAAAAGGTTTTCTTCATTCTCTTAATACATGTTTCCATGAATCTTCATTACTATCTAGAATATACATAGTATCCATGCACTGTTTAGAGCATACTACACAATATTTTTAGTGATCCTATTGAGATTTATGTCACACTTCCTCCTTTTCTTCCTATTGTCTCTTTAAATACCATTTTACTCTCTCCTAATGTTTTTATTTCTTATGATGATACATCCATTATGGATAGTGATCTTCCTTCTATCAATCCCCTAGTAGAAAATAAAATTTTCCTAGACCTTTGTTAGCTTCTTGTATATTCTACATACATTATTGTGTATATTTTTTCTCTTTTGGAGCCTTCATAGATTTTTATTTCAGAGTAATTTATTAATTTCAATGATAGTATAAAAATACCAAGTATTTATGACATATGTTCTTGTGTACATTCATCTTACAGATCTAGGTGCTTCATTTACAGACTAGTCTTTAGTTTCAATGGTTGTCAAGCTTTACTCTCCTCTTCCCATGGACATTACTTAAATTATTGTTTCAATCTATCTTATTCTCTAGGCATTCTCTCCCCTTGATTGTATGATTCTTATTTTCCATCTTCTATAGTTATTCCGGTGATATGTGATAAGACTTTGGTACATTCAAGAATTAGTAGGGAGATATTTGAGGATTTTATAGAGATATGCATTTTTATTCCTAAACAATTTCTACTTGAGTGGATTTCAGTAGTTTCACATCTTATGATATTTTTATTCTAAAAGGCAGACATAGCATTTGTTGTAAAGTATCCTACTACAAAATTCACCATGCAACATTTTGCACTTACCTTCTCTCTCTTATTTATAGAGGCACACATCCTTCATAATTTGTAGGATACTAGGATCATTGCTATGCATTTAGGTACCTCATCATGCCTCAATGTTGGGACCCAATTTTATAGCCCACCTATGTCATGATTAATGTGGGAGTGCTGGAGTGGGATTTTTAGTCCTATCATTATTTTTTTATCTCAATTTGGTGGGGGGGGGGGGGGGGGTGTTTTTCCCCATTAGATTTTCTTCCTTTACACCACTTATTGGGAGTTACATTTTACGTGGGTACCTCATTAGTCCTTGTTAATGGGAGCCATCTTTTCTTTTCTTCCCACCTAAGCTATACTTAAGGGGGGTGTTGGTGTAAGATATTTATTATTATATTAACTTATTAAATGGATAACCTTACACAGGTATCTTTACCTTACTTAGCTATGATAATATGTTATGTTTATGAGAGGGTGAGTTCCACCTAGAGTTACACCAAGATTTAGAATTAGTACCAATGTGATTTCACTTATGAGTTGTATGGTGAGGTACACTCAGTCTAAGTATGAATTCTCCTCTAAGTTAAATTCCCTTATTCATTCTTAATGGTCCTCTTCACTAGGTTATTGTAATAGAGTATATACTGGTAAGCAAGATATTTTAATACACAAGGTAATTGTTACACAACTTCTTTATATTTTTGAATATAATCTAGGTGATTATTCTTGGAGAATACTTTTTGTGTTCATTCTACAAGAAGATCACCTACTAGCCTATTCTAACATAGTGGAGCATAATTAATAATCTATCCCGATAAGATTTAATTTATGAAGTACAACCTATATGAGAGTAATGAAATTTGAAATATAAATCAAAATGAAATAAGTTTATATTCACAAGATAAATTTGCTATAACATTTTTTCATTTATTAGAAAAAAGTTACATAATAAGGTACATTATATATTAATTAATTAGTTCACCAAAAAATATAATAAATTCAACTCAAAAATATAAAATGACTTAAGGTACACTTCCTTGATTGCCCTATTATTAAATTAATAAAGTTAATTATACCATGTAGATAAAGCCACATAGATGAAAAAATATTACACTAATTCCCCCATTTAAGCATAGCTTAGGTGGGTAAAAGAATTGGTTCCCAAAAGAAAGGTCTAATGTGGTACCCAAGTTTTTAGAGATGATTATTGTAGGGAGGAAGAATTTAGAGCTATCTAAAATAGAACAAGATCTTGTAAATAAAGATACTTATTCTTAGTGAAGTGTTTTGTCAATATATCATCAATTTTATTCATTATATTTATGTAACATATATTAGTGACTTATTCATATATGACCTATAAAATGAAATGAAAATGAATTTTGATATGCTTGGGTTCTTGATGGAGGACTAGATTCTTGTAGATCTAGATTATGATTTGATTATTATAGAAGATAATTTTGGTTCATTAAAATAATATGCCAAACTAAATGAGAATCCCTTGAAGCCAAATAGCCTGAGTGGCAACAATAATATCTCCTCTATATTCTACCTCAATAAAATATAAAGTAATATCATTCTAATTCTTTCTTGACCAACTAATATGACATTAACCAAGGGAGAAATTATATCCTAGAGTAAATTTAAAATTTTAAATATCATCAACCCAATTTGAATTTGTATAAATAATCAAGTCAACATCAATGCCTTCTCTATAATGAATATTAAAACCATGATTTCTATGAATGTGGTGGAGAATCTGCTTGGATGGATTCTAGTTTTACTCATATGGTTCCTGCATAAATATGGAGACCATGCCCACTACATATGAAATATCAGGTCTAGTATACATAAAGACATAATACTATTAATATATTGTCAATATGCGGTAAGATCAAACAAAGGATATCTATAATCAATCTCAAGATTAAAATGAGAAAGAAAATTATTTAGGACTAGCTTATAGTCATATATGTTAAAACACATAAGTAAATCAAGATAATACTTGGATTGTGTTATAGATATATCAAAGATAGATTAATAAATTTCATTCCTCATAAAGTAGCATAATGAGCCCTATTCAATAACTAAAAACTTTTTTAAAAAAAGTAACTTTCACTATTGTTATGGTGGATGAATATATCCTTATGATTAATAGGTCATTCATGAAGATAACCATAATAAATAGTGAATCATAAGGTTATAAAATGTATACATTTTCATCATAATGGCATCTAGTAAGCCCAAGTGAAATAATAAAGGAGTCCATCTTGGCATATCAGGATTGAAGATATTTTTTGAGGCCATAGATAGATTTTTAATGTTTAAAAACTAAGGAATCTTCCATAAATACTTGTGGTTACTTCATGTATATTTCCTCTTTGAGGCTATTGTGAAGAAATACCCTCTTCACATTCATTTGTTGAACATCTCAATGTCACACTAAGATAATGGTTAGAGTGAGTCGGATTGAGTTCATTTTTTAAACTAGGGATAATGTCTCAATATAGTTAATGCAACATTAGATGAAATTTTAATTAAAAATAGTCTTCATAAATAAATCTTTAAAATATGAAATATGAGATATGAAAACAATATAATTCACTAAAAATATGACATCCTCCCTTAAGGTGACATCACCTAAAATAAAAATATGATATTTATTATTTATTATATAAATCTTACTAAATATTATAAATTAACTCAGGATGGGTCAAGGTTACCCTACTTATTGTATCCCTCCTTTTATTTTTTCTAAAAAGAGTAATTTATTTTTTATTTTTCACATAAATAGAATGTTTCAAAAAAATTTGGATAGTGGATTTACATTTTCCATTTGAATTTAGTAAAACTCTTTGAGGATTCATGTGATTTTGGAGGATATTACTCATACATTACACTAAAATTTGAGAAATTATTATCATTTGGGAAAATGTGAATCATGACATCTTGTAAATAAAATAATGGATGATGGAAATTAAATTATGTGTGATTTTTATTTATATACTCAATTGGGAAAATGGAAATTTTTGGCATATGGATCAAGAAAAAATATTAATTAATAAGGGGAATTTTTATGTGATATCAATAGTGGAGAAGCATTTTATTGATTTTTTATAAATAATTTTGGAGACTAGGGTCATTTAAAGATACTAAAATAAATTTATTTCACAAGATTAGTAAAAAATTGATAGCCTACATAGTTGAGAGAGGACTAATAATTTACATAGATAGAGAGGGATGTGGTTATCAAGCATTAAGGGTTGAAGAATAATATATCTATAAAGTGGAAGGATCGTTTCATAGGGTTAGAATAAACCTTTGCATGAGTGTAGCATGTGTGCATTATTCTTAGTATACCTCCTATTCATATTCATCTCTAATGTCATTCACCATTTAAATTATGGTGATTCTATCCATTTTCATCCTTTGCCATACAATATAGGGAGGTAAGTTAAGTATAATTCCTCCAATTTAAAATATAATTGAATAGTTTTAAGCTTACTCTATTGTATATTTTTGTAACTATTCAAAAAATATGAGTAAATAATGGGTTGCATGTAGATAATTTTAAGAAATGGTTACTTTAATTCTAGACAACAATATTAAAAATATATAGATTTACAAACAAAATTATCTTATAATCAAGACCTAAACGAATTCTAGGATAGACATAGTTGTGGGAGGATCTCTAACTTTATCTTTTAGAACATCTCTTCTAACATGGAAATAGAAATCTCTAGACATAGATGATAAAATTCAAGCTTATAATCCTACCTTCAATATCATGTGTTGTTGTAGGAAACCATGTATTGAAAAACCCTATTATGGAATGTATGTTATTCCTGTATTGAAAAACATACAAATTATTATTTATAATGCTTGTCTGCACCATTAAATCAAGGTCTCCATCACTTATTTAATAAATATATACTTCTAATAACTTTTATCTGTATGATTTTTTAATTGGGGATGAGCTAATCTAATCTTATAGTGTAATGAAAAATAAGAACATTTGGCCATGGTAGCAAACTACCTTTCTAAGAATTTTTTTAATGATTTGGTTCTATGAGATGCTTACCAGATATTAAATTAATAAGAATTAATCTTAAATTTTTCCTATCATACCTCTATGCATAATAAATCCATGTGGTTATATGAGAATTCAATGCATTTAATTAGCTTCCAATACATTATAAATAAACCCATTATATGTATATATATATATATATATATATATATATATATATATATATATATATATATATATATATATATATATTATAACTTCATGGCTTTCTATGAGATGGCATTTTATCTAGGCATTTAATTAAAAATGTTAAGTAGTACTTTATGCATAACCTTCAGTTTAATTCTTTTCTTAAAATTTTGATTGATTTGTGTTGGCATAATTTGACATATTATATTGTTTAATCAATGTTAACTTAGAAATTCATTAATCTATTATATATAATTAGTGATTATGTGAGATTCGAAGCAATACTGGTTACATAGTTGTTATTGAGTTACAGTTATGTTAATTAATTTTACCCATTATATTTATTTATCCACTATTGGTCAATAATTTCATTGAATCTTTCTACTCTGCATTTTTTATCATAGGTATCTGAGCCAGTGATATCCATCAAGTGCCATATGGATTTTTGAACTTGTATGGGGTAGGTCCATTCTCATTCATGGTCACTCATTCTATGTTGTTCGATGACAGCTTGATCAAAGACTCAAAACTCTAGCAGAAGACTATATCGAATGTTTTGAAAGTGACAGGAAATATGCAAGTTTGAATGCTACCTATTATGGAGATCGATAAATTCAGAGGGTCACTATGCATACGTATTTAGCTAAGGATTTTCCATAACTAAATAATAATTTTTCCATTCTGTATTAGATCTCTAAAGAAGCAATGTGTTTATTATGAGGAGAATTCATGTATCATTGGTATTTCACTCTAAAAATTCATTATATTCAAATATATTAATGAATATTTATTCACTAATAAATATGGTAATGTCATCATAGTAATTGATCTCCCATCCTAATTTAGTTTTACACATGTCAATCTACTAACAATTCTTTAGATTACATTGATAACAAGTTTAACTACATGCTCAGCTCATTCAGCCATGTGAACTACATTAAAATTTATCTTCATTGGGTGAATTTAAATCATCCACACTAATTATTTATCTTGATGATCTTTTGATAGGTTTAAAACATAATAGTGGTTTTTCCATCATACAAACTGCATGCCTTTAAAAATATTGGTAATCATTATGCATTCATGTCTTACTAGTGTTAGGTTAGAATATAAAGCTCAGTAGTTATTTTTAGTCATGGTTGTTTTTAGAAATAGTCAGTTAAATCTTTTAGGTGAATTTAAATTAATATAGTCTTTTTTTAATTTCATTAAGTCCTTTATTTTCTATGATTTTTTGGTTAAAATTCAAGTCCATGATAGTAATTGGTTTAATAGGTCATATTAAATATGGTATCACATATAATGTTAAGTCAAGTAATTATAGGGTCATTATCCATAGTCTTATGTTAATATGTTAGTCTTCAATCAAAAAAATTAAAGTGTCAAAATTACTAGTTGGGTTTATTTTAGTGAGTCATTATTTGGGTTCATGATGAAAATGAAAGTTAATTATTTATATAAGGATGCATTATTTCTTGTATGTGACATCTGGTGGCAAATGTTGTCAAAATTCATATGGGTTCAAATTGTGGGGGGAATTACTCCTCATGTAACTAAGCTTCATCAAGATATTGGTTGAGTAAGCAACACATTTAACTAGAGGATAGAGGATACACGGAGGATGGAGGACAGTTGGCATCATCTCATGATTCACCTATGATGAGGTTTCACCAATGATATGATGATAAATTTTGGTGTGTTTATTTTATGTTTTTGCAGTTTTTTTCAATAAGCTACTAAGCACTATTTTCTAATTTTATACCTCTTGAAAAAGAATGTTGTGGGGACTAAAATAACTAAAGTCATACTTGGTTATTGTAAAAGGGTTTGTGGTAATTATATAAACCATCAAAGTGCAGTAGAAACCTCCTAAAACCCTCTAGGTTCATGGTTAACTTGCAACAAAAAAACATATTTATTTATGGTAATCCTTATAATCTAGGAAACCACTAAAGTTGTTAGTAGAGAGAAGTGTTCCTATCACTTTGAAGTTTTTGGTAATCCTACAAGGAAAAATCAAGGTGACACCAAGACCTTGAAGGCACAAGTATGGCATTCCACCGTAGAAAGTGAACAAGCTATGCAGAGAGTGTAAATCTTTTACAGTGTTTGTAATAAAGGGGGGACCACTATCAAAAAATATGATTTTTTTAGAAACAATGTAATAAATGGGGGAATGTTGACATAATTTGACATATTACATTGTTTATTTAATGTTAACTTAGAAGTTTGGTAATGTATTATAACCCATTAGTGATTAGGTGGTATTCGAAGCAATACTAGTTACATAGCAGTTACTGAGTTATGGTTATGTTAATTGATTTTACCCATTATATTTATTCATCCACTATTGATCAATAATTTCATTGAATCTTTCTAGTCTACATTTTTTTATCAATATGACCTTTATTTCATAATTAGTATGGCTTACAACATATAATTTAATATGCTTTATTTAAAACCCAGGTGGAGATAATCATTGATTGATAACCATGATATTTTTTTAGTTGTTACTAATTTAGTAAGAAAATGCATAAGATTATAAATTTTATTTAATTTACATTAATTTCACTACTATATTTATTTGATTTCATTGTATATGGTAATTGATTATATATTTATATATGTGAGGAAGTAGTGATGACCATTGAAAATGAATATAATAGTTGGATCATGTAGGCTCATTACAATTAAAGATTAAACTAATTGGCTATAAGGACTCAAACATTGGATTAAAAAATCATCCCTTAAAATAAATAAATGCACCAAGGCATATAATAGGGATTTGTATTTTTCACAACTACTATGAAACTTATGCTATAGTGGCATAAGATTGAAGGCCATGTTTATTTCCAAGTGAACCAATAGGTATACCTCACTTACATAAAAATAATTATATATAATACACAAAATTTTTATACTATAAAGTTTTCTATTGACCCAAATATTACATTAGTAAGAGAAAACAATCATTATTTCACCACTTATACATGTCACAATAAAATATTTGTCATTTAAAATTATAAAATAAATAAATCAAACCTAATCACAATCAAATGGTTATAAAATTATATAACATAACATATCCTCATTTATTTTTTTATACATAAATATTAAAAAAAATTAATGCTTTATGGTAATGTACCTAATTCATAAACCAACTATCCAACACACACAAATATTTACACAAGTGTCAATTCATGAGTTGATTCTTATGAATAAATGTAACCACCATTGAGAAACCAAATAATAGTCTAGATAAACTAATTACCATATTTCATCTTTTAGTTATCAATTATATTATTAATATTTATTAATTATATGGATTTTTTAAGATAGATACTACAAAATTTAATGACATAACTAGCTATGTTATGATACTTATACAACCACTAATACTTTCTAATATAAATGCAATAACTAACCACTATGAAACTCTTAGTTCATTATAGTTTTCTATCCAAATTTAACTTAATTTATGATGTTTATTATATTTAAAGTTATGTCTTTACTCACAAAAGAAAATAACCACAAAAACTCTTATTTTCCCTTTAATGTAACTGACGTTAAAAATCATAGAATTTAAAATAATAGATGTTATTTTGGACCATGTAATTGTTCACTAAAAAATTATACTCTTTATGATTTTGAATATTTAATTAATCCACTAGTTAATGTTGATATACTAATGATTAATTTAAACATATCATAAACTAAACTATTCATTTAGGGTCATAAAAATTCCAAACATATGTAGCATCACAATTTTATATAATACTTTGATAAGTTATATTGGTCTATTTAACCTCATGATTTCACTATTGTTTCACACAAAATTAAAATTCAACATACTTGTATGCTACAATTGATAAATTTAATATTATATAATACTTAAACAATCAGTAAAAAAAATTTATATTCTTCCTTCTATTGATAAATTAAGTTACATATTTTTTTCAAATAGATATTTGAACTTTTTAGTGAAACATTTTAAATAATTATAATTTCGTCTTCATATACTATAAAGAATTTTAATTTTTTTAATGAAATTGTGTAAAAAATTTTAATCTTTATTTGAATATATATATATATATATATATATATATATATATATATATATATATATATATATATATATATATATATATACACACACATATATATATAAATATGTATATATATATATATACACACAAACATATATATATACACATATATATATATACATACATATATATATACATACATACATATACATACATACATATATATATACATATATATATATATATATATATATATACATATACATATATATACATATACATATATATACATATACATATATATATAGATACACATACATATACATATATATACATATATACATATACATATATATATATACATATATATATATATATATACATATATATATATATATATACATATATATATATATATATACATATATATATATACATATACATATATATACATATATATACATATATATACATATTAATATATACATATATATATATATACATATATATATATATATACATACATATATATATATACATATATACATATATATATATATACATATATACATATATATATATACATATATATATACATATATACATACATACATACATATATATATATACATATATATGTATATATATATATGTATATATATACATATATATATATATGTATATATATATATATATACATATATATATATGTATATATGTATATGTATATATATATATATGTATACATATATATATATATATATATATATGTATATATATATATATATATATGTATATATATATATATATATATATATATGTATATATATATATATATATATATAATGAAAATCATGTTTTAAATATTTTAAAACATTCATCGATGTGAAATATTACAAAGATAATCCATATTCCTTATGTTACCAAATTTAAAAAGGTCAAATAATTAGTGTCACATATGTTACCATCAAGTTGATTTTCACGTTCCTTCAAATTTATAATCTCTATGTCTATAGTTTATTATATAGTTCTAGATGTCCCATTATTTGGTATATATTCAAATAAGAGAATATTTTCTAAGGATGTAATTTGATTCATATGAATTTATGCAACACTAAAAAAATTAACACTCACATAAGTTTTTCTAAACGATAAAATTAGTTTAAACGTTAATTCAAATTGTGAGCATGTGTATAAAGAAAACATTTGATTATTTGGGGAAAGATTTTTAAGTTTTTAATTTAGTATCATGTAATATATGCAAGATATGATAATTTAAATTTGTGTCTATGGTCCTAACTCATTAAATCCCTAGTTAACGAAATATAAGGAGAAAAAACATATCTTTTTAATATATAAGCTAAGTAACAAATTTATAATGTTAGCCCAATTACTTTTGAAATATATTTTGAACATGGGTGGAAAGAATGTACAACTAGACTAAAACTATTTTTTTAGTCTCACATTGGTGCAATATATATTTTAATGAGGTTCATATGTGTTTTTAATCCTTACTGTACTATAAAAACTTAGTGTGTTTATTTAAGGGTGAACTTTAACACACTTTTATATTTTAGATAATTTTATGTTAAATATATGTTCCATGTTATTTATAATATTATAATTTTATCCCTTATTCATTGCATTAAACTTTAATCTATATCTAAGAGTATTGTTGATTTCCAATGTCCATGCATCTTTTTTGAATTTCATGAAAGTATCATAGGATACATTAAGCTATGTAAATAATTCCTAATTAGGTTCATGGGGTGACCACAGGTGTTAAACTATATTTATTTATAAATTTAAATTATATTAATAAAGTTTAAGTTTAAAATATACTAAATGGTATATTTTTTAAAAAAATTTAGTTGTGTTTGATTTTTAAGAAATAAAAAATCTTTATCAAAAAGTTTAAGCACTATATGAAAAATATAGAAAGTGTGGTGAAAACATCCTTTTATATATGTGACCCTGCAAGGATATATAAATAAAAAACTATTTAAATATAAATAAAATAAATCACTTAATTAAATGGGTTAAGTGGGACTATATATATATATATATATATATATATATATATATATATATATATATATATATATATATATATATATATATATATATATACATACATACATAAATATATATATATATACATACATACATACATACATATATATATATATACATACATACATACATACATATATATATATATATATATATATATATATATACATATATATATATATATATATATATATATATATACATATATATATATATATATATATATATATATATATATATATATATATATATATATATATATATATATATATATATATACATACATACATACATATATATATATATATATATATACATACATATATATATATATGTATACATACATACATATATATATATATATATATATATATATACATACATATATATATATATATATACACATACATATATATATATATATATATATATATATACATACACACACACACACACACACACACACACACACACACACACACACACATATATATATACAATGTAGTCCCACTTAACCCATTTAATTAAGTGATTTATTTATATTTATAGTTAAATAATTTTTTCTTTATTTTTATTTATTTATATATCCTTGTAGGCTCATTTTACATCTAAATTTCCCCGAATGAGTACCTTATAGAAACCATTTTATACAAAACTAATTTGAATTTATTTATAGATCCATCTGTCAAAAATTTAATTTTATATATCCACCTACATTGAACAAGTTTTATTCCATTAGGAAGATGGACTAAATCCCAAGTGTTTTTCCTCAATAAGGAACTATAAGCATCTTTCATAATAGTATCTTGTCTAGGAGTGCTTGATGACTCACACAATTATTGTTGATTAGAATGATATGCAATATAGCATGTGGGGCATCAAGGGATTGTGAACATGTTGTCCTATTTTGTGAGGGATCTCCACCCCATTGTAAATTTTTTAAAACATTTATCCAACCCAAAAAGGACCTATTCTCAAAAATTTATGTGGAGATTTATCATCCCTTGAAAATATTTCTGGATAAGGAAGAGGTAAGTCCTCATCACTACTCTCATCATCATAACTATAAAAAGGATATGGGTCATTAAGAATATGCTCGAGCTGATATGAATCATTAGAACTATCATGAAAACCTAGTTCATCAATGGAAGAGGGAGGGGTGTCATGTACGAAGTTTAGAGCACCCTCTTTAAAATAAACACTTCTTTATATAAATAACTTATGAGTGGTGGGATGAATCATCATATATCTATTAACACTCTTTGGAAATCCAATGAAGATGCAAGGATCACTCTAAGGTTATATTTATCTATGTTTAATAGTTAGAATTTGGACCATAGGTAGAGATCCAAACACTCATAAGTGATTCAATATGAATTTGTGTTGACTCCAAGATTAAAAATTAGTGACTCCATTCAATATTTTATGAGGAACTCAATATTGGATATAAAAATCATAGTTGATGTCCTTGGCCTAATAATGAGATGTAAGAAAAATGGAGTGTATAATAAAGTTGACTATTTCCTTCAAGGACCTATTAGCTCACTCTATAACACTATTCTGATGAGGACTATATGAAACTATACATTATAGTCAAAACTCCTTTAAACTATAAAATTTATTAAAATTATTACTAGCATACTCACCACCATTGTTGATGTGAAAAATATTGATGGATTTACTTGACTATTTTTATACAAACATCTTTAAGTCCTTAAAATGATTAGAGATCTCTGATTTGAGATTTAAAATGTACATCCATATATACCTCAAAAATTCATCGATGAAATTAATTGTTAGAAAAATGAATTGTTTTCATGAAATAAAACCAAATATTAAATACTTATTTATACTTAACTAGCTACCCAAAATATGATAACTATATTTCAAGAATGGAGGATGAATAATTATCTAGAGAAAAATCTAGGATGGCATGATAATATCTGTAACATGGTCTAAAAAATTCTAAAATAATGTAATTTATATTTGATATGCTGTCATTCCCCCATTTATTACATTATTTTTGCAAGTGTAGCCCTAAACATCGCAAACTTCACCTTTCTAATGGATTTGGTGAGTATATCTACTATCTATGCATCTATAGGGTAGTACTGAAGCTATATGTGGTGGTTTAAAATATGATCTTGAATTTAGTAGCATTAAACATATATATGGTTTGTTATTTGATGATAAACTAGATTATTCACAAGATTTTACAAACCTTGATTGTTGCAATGAATGATAGGAGGTTCATTTTCTATATATCCCATATCTACTAGTATGTGATGTAACAATATCACTTCGAACATAGATCCATGTGTAGCATGATATTCTACCTCAGTGGATGAAAGAGAAATAATAGTTTGTTTCATACTAATCCAAAAGATTGGTCTAGATCCAATATGAAATATGTATCCTAACATTGACTTTTGATCATCAGTAGATCAGGCATAATCTAAGTCAATGTATCCTTGCAAGAAGAAATGACTATTATTATTATATTCTAAAACATACTCAAGTGTACCTCAAACATATCTCAATACATGCTTTGCTTTAACCTAGTGACATTTATTTGGTTCCCACAAAAATTTGGAGAGATATCTAACTACAAAACATATATCTAGTATGGTGTTGGTCAAGAAGATGAGACTCCAAATGATATATCTGTATAGAGTTTCATCCACTTATGGTGAGTCTTGGAATCTAGAGAGTTGTAAACCTTTCTCCATCGATGTTGAAAGTGGCTTATAATCTAACATTATGTACTTTTCCAAGAGTTCCTTGACAAATTTTATCTGGGAGATAAAAATATGATTTAATTTATACCATATATCCAATCGAATACAATAATGTAGTATCCCCAAATTGATCATGTTGAAGGATATTTTGAGGTCATTCTTCACAATGTCAACCTGATCTGCTACACATCTAGTGATAACAAGATAATCCATATATAGAACAAGAATTACAATATCCATTCCTACCTTCTTTATGTATAAATTAGAATCAAAGGGGATATGATTAAACACATGATGCAAAAGATGATCATCTATTATGGTGTACCATGCCCTAGGAGCTTATTTTAGTGTATATAATGATTTGATGAGATGACATACCTTTTTAGGATATTTTCATCAATAAATCCTTCTTATTGGGTCATGTGTATTTCTTTGAGATCACCACTAAGAAAATCACTTTTGACATCCATCTATTAAAGTCACTATCCATTCTATGTTGGCAGTGTGCAAACAAATATAATGGTCTTGATCTTTGTAGTAGGTGCAAAGGTATATTTATAATCAATTCCCTGTTTTTAAGCATATACCTTTTATACAAGTCATGATTTATGTTTTTTGATCAATCTGTCTATCTTGTATTTTCTTTTGAAAACCCATTTTCAGCCTCTAGGTTTTTTGTTGATAAGTAGATCAACCAATTCCTAAGTCTAATTCTTCACGAGTGAGTCATATTCAACATCCATTTCTTTCTCAAATTATGGTTGGTTTAAAGCTTCATGAACATTATAATTTTTTAAACTATCAATAATTATACTAATGAGTGAAATATTTACCTTGTTTGACTCCTCATTCTAACTCCAAATGAATGGGGATACCTGTTGGTACCTAGTACCCACTTTGGATGAGAAATTTATTATTGTTGTGAAGAAATGATTAGTGGATGTGAATAAATATCTGGTGGATGCTATAGACATCCAAGATAAACATACACTTAGCTCTATATCTCTTCTTCTTTATGAGGATTCTTGTCATCATCTGACTCAGGAAGTAATCGGTGATAGTTGGTTGGTATTGATTCACTTTTTTGCATCTCAAAGGATGACTCATCAAAAACCATATCTTTTCTTTCATATATTTTCCTTGACTCAGGATCATTGAGATAATATGCCTTAAAGGTTGTTCTATATCCCAAAATGATGTATGGGAGTGTTTTAGACTCGAGTTTCTTCCTCTTTTTAGCTGGTACATACATATATGTTATGCAACCAAATAATCTTAAATGAGAAATAGATGGATTTTTACCACTCCATACCTTTTCAATAATTTTGTCCTTTAAAATATTTATTGTCACCTTGTTAATAATATAGATATCTATTTGGTCTACTTCTATCCAATAGTGTTTCTCCAGCTTTGTTGTTGATAGGATGTAAGGAACCTTTTCCAACATTATATGATTGCGTCACTCAACAATGCCATTTTTTTGGGGCATATAAGGAGTGGTATATATTTTTTAGTTACTTGTTGGTTTAGTAATTCTATGAATTTATTTGACATGAATTCACCCCTTGATCTGAGTGGAGGTGAAGTAGAGATTATCTGGTTTCCTTCACAACCTACTAATAGATACCTAGAAATGATGAAGGCATTAAATTTTATTTTTCAAGAAGTATACCCACATCTTTCAGGAGTAGTCATCCATGAAAATTTATAAATACTTGTCTCCAGAGAATGAAGCAAGTAGTGGGTCATTTAGATCGGTATGAACAACATCCAATCATTTCTTGGCATTAAAGGAACTACCTTTGAATGGATGCATATGTTATTTCCCTGCAAGGCATCTAGTGCAAAATGGTAAGGAATTGGATAATTTTGGAATTCCATGTACAATTCATTTAGAACTTAGCTAGTATAAATATCCATCTGATAAATGTCCATAATGATAGGATCATAGGGTAGTGAATTATATTGTTGATGAAGATAAATATATTGTAGAATATGAAATTGCATCTAAAACAAACAACTTATCTTTCATAAAAGATTTTGAAATAAATTTACCTTTTCATGAAATTAGGATAGTTTTGATACCATTATTGACAAAAAAAACTTGACCTTAACCTAATGATTCAACAGTCTAATCTTATTATTCCAAATAGATTGATAACTTAACCTATTCCTATTGTGATATAGTCATTATTAGAAATTACCATAACCTAATCTCTAATGGGTTGGTCTATCAAAAAATAAAATTATTTCTTGTCACCTACCATTTACTTAGTGGCACTTAAGTTAATCAACTAGATATTCCTTGTGGGCTATGAGGTATGGGAGACTAGTACTATGTTATTGTCCTCATAAGTTGTCACCTCATCTAATTTATCTTCTTGTTGGGAAAAGAGATGTCCCTTATACTTCCACTACAAAGGATTTCTTATCTTCTGAGTATTGTCATGCCCTGATGTACTTGGCTTGCTCGTATATACTTTCTTTCAACTATTGTACTAAAATTTATCTATGTCATGAGTGTTGGTGTGACAAATGTGACACCACCTCTTTGAATTTTGATAATGAGACAATTATTTTTGTTATTGTTTCTACGATGGATTTTCTAAATGTCCCTTATGTGATTTTTTACCTCATTGCTACTTTATCTTGAGACTCATCTTAAGATAAATTAATTGCTTCTTCCTAATACAATAGGTTCACAAGCTCTTGAAATGTCACTTTTTTCTTAGTGACACTTAGTGTTATGATGAACGATTAGAATTGAAAAGGGAGTTCTCACAAGGTGATTGAGACAATGTTTGGTCATCTACTATTTCTCTGAGAGATAATAATTTTTCTCATAGCTCAGCTACTGATCATAATAATTCTCCTAATTTTTTTATCACACTCCATATTGAGCGTATCAATCTTTGGTTTTCACTAGAGTATATTCAACTAATTATTTTCTTCATATCTTGTTGCTAATTTATCCCATGTTTTCTTTACATTGTCAGCATCCCTGATATGTAGTTGCACATCATCAATGACACTAAGCATGATCAACATTAGGGCCTTAGCATTAGACTATTCATACTTTGTGAGTACATTAGGATTAGTGATAACTTGTGTGGTTCCTATCATGATGCCCTATAGTCCTTCAAATTGAATGATCCTATGCATTTTTGTTTTCCATGTAGCATAATAGGATGCTTTAAGTAGTTGGGTGTCTAAAAAAAGTAATTTTGTAACATACATCTAATAATAAAATTACTTTATGTTATTGTCTTAGAAGCAAACTACAATACTTTATAGCTTACTGGCAAGAAAAATGGGTTTAAAGATGAGCATGATAGTTATGTGTTAAGAGACAATGTCACTTATATAGCCATTCTATTTCATCTTCACAGTTGGCTTTATATCTAGTGTTAAGTTCCTCACAAAATATTTTGATTTGGTAGCATGGATTGAACAAGAAATAATAAGGTCTTGTCAAAAAATTTCATCAAATTGAAGATCACTGATATCTCAAAGAGCTTTGAGCAAGGAAAAATTTTAATGAGTGATTTCTTACGTTTCTCTATGATCTTTTACTACTTTTGATTCTCCTTGATGACTTTTAGCAGTCTCAACACTTTCTCTTACATTTGACATATATAGTGATTTTGGTCAGATCTCGGTTCTTTGAACATTCTCTTTCTTGGTGTTTGGTTGTTACAACTATCTCTTCAGAAGCAGTAGACTCTAGATATACAATTCTTAAATCAATAGGTTTGGGTTTACTATCAAAACTTTATTAATATAGGATGAGCTAGGCATGAACATACATGGACTGACCTTATGGTGGAAGGGGATGGTTTACCCACCTGAAAGCTAAGTGATAACCTAATTACAAGTCTAGCTTTGCTATTTTTATTAAATTTAGGACTATGTATGCTATTAGAAAATAGACCTTTGTATGTACCCATCCATTCCAATGATTTACCCAATATCTACTGAACATGTTATCCAAGATTTTTCATAGAAATAGGAGTCTTGATAATCCCTGGTTTAATTCATCAATAATTATAGGTCACTATGTTGTTCCTCTTTCCAGTGATTTTCCCACACTGATCTTTTCACTCTATAAATTCAAACAATATTTTTTTATTCTCTATATTTTTCCACACTCTCCTCATGTTGATTATTCCTCTAAAGTAGAGTTTATGAGTGATCTCCATGATCGAGAGAAGCTATGTGATTGTAATATGATCTACTATGGGCTCCTACTTCCACAATTTGGTGTTGTAGGATGATTGACTACATTGGAAATTACTACAGGCATCATATCTTAGTGATTTATTTATTTTACACATTGATTCATTTCCTAATACTACTACCTACTTTGTCAATTAGGATCCTATGCTTTGCAGTTATGTCGACTTGCACTGCTGGCTATCTTTTTCCACATTCCATGATGTGTGGACTTGCTCAATTTACTACTGCAAGCTCTAATAACAAATTCGTTATAAAAAAAATTGTTTTCATTGAATTAAAAAATATATTAAATAGGTATTTATACTTAACTCATTACCTTAAATATGATAACTATATTCCAATAATAGAGGATAAATAATTATCTAGAGATAAATATAGAATGACATGATAATATCTGTAGCAAGGTTTAGAAAATTCTAAAATAATGTAATATATATTTGCTACAATGTCAGCTATCATGTATTTTATAATATTGAATGAAGGTTTAATAAATGGATGTGCATTGTCATTGTGGATAAGATCTAACATATGTTTACCTGTATGTGATTAACAATTATCATACTTATCCTTGGGTTGCTTACCAACTACGCAACCTTGAAAAAATCCATGATAAAACATGATTCATGTAAATTTTGAAACCATGCCATGATGATTGAGTTAATATACGTAGTGATAGTGTAGATGGACGAATCACTTCATATAAATGAGTGAGAAATGCAGTAAAGGGTTGATAAGGAGCAAAATGTGAGAAAGTATACAATCATGAATAGTGATTTGATTTCCTAAATGTAATAATGGATTCACTATCTTCTTCCCTAATAACTATTACAGTAGATGCAAACTCAATTATCTTACCCAAATTGATGTGGGTTATCTGATAAAAAAATAGGAGATTGGTGGATAAATAGGGAACACAAAGAAAATCATGAAATGTTTCATCATTCACTTTAACATATCCTCTACTACTAACTTATGTGTAAAAATTATCACCCAAAAATATTGAAGGTGTATAACAATGCTCTAAGGATGAGAATATGTCTTGTGATGAATCCATGTGGTGCAATGCCCCTGAATAAATTAAATTACCCATGTGAAAGGTTGAGACATAGATATAATAAGTATTTTACACTTACCTTTTCTCATTATAATATATTTGGCCTTATGATACTCTTATGCTAGTCAAATTTAATTGAAATAATAAAGGACATTTATATTATGATTCTCAAGCATCTTATTTGATTGGTAAATTTGATTATTCATCCATTTGGATTTATCATGATCATATTTGTTGCAGTGGGCACATGTGAGTCACTCTTTCATAGGTTTCGCATCTTAAAAGGAGCACTCTATTGATTATTTTGACATATCATCAATTTTTTGACCCTTATTTTGTTCTAGGTCCTTCTTGTTCCATTTCTTCTCCTTACTACAAAAATCCTTTTATTTACCATGAATCATACTTAAGTCATGAAATTTATATGAATTTAGTGTACCCATTTGAATAATCTATTATTTATCCCAAATCAATTCAATACCAAATTCATCCAAAGATAATAGGGTCCATGCAACTCTAAGGGAATGCTTAATGACATGAAATAAATAATTAAAGATATAGTAGTCAGATCCCAATTTGGAAAGGATTAAAATAATTAACTAGTCCTTTTTATTGATATCATATAATTTCAAATATAATTTGAGTGACTTAAACTTTGTGAAGAAGTCCTATATTGTATCAAAATTTCTTAGGCTCAAACTAATGAGCTCATAATCCAACTCATGACCTCTCATTATGTCATGTTTTATAAATATTTTTCCAATGTGGTCCAAAACTCATTAGGATTACTTAAAAATTCAATGTGAAAGAGTAGGATAGGAGACATAGATAGGCATATTAAATCATAGATGTTGTCACTTTTGTTAAACCACTTAACTTTTTATGCATCAAGTTTCAGTTATTTTTATATACCCATCATCATTTGGTGTAAGTCTTTGATCCTCAATAAGATTTGCATTTTGACTTCCCCCTCATGATAGTTTAATGATGTAAGAATCCCATGTTGACTTTGATCTATGGAGGAGTGGGAAGTATGAATTTAATTACACGTGATTAAAGAGATGATATCCAACCCCATGAATATGTAGAGGTTAAATTTTACAAGCCATGAGAATATTACCAATGTGTAGAGATTGAAAAAACTTTCACTTTAAATAAGTGATTGAAAAAGAGATGTCAGATTAAAGATACATAAGTTTTAATGTTTCTTTCTCGCTAAAAATAATGATCTTCACTTTTCAAAAAATAATAGGCAACTAAAATGTTTGACCAATGTTTATGAGGAAAAATTAAGATGCCTTGCATTGTTTATGATAAAGATCTTAAATTTCCATGTGATTAGGGGCTAAGGGGTAGGATGAAGGAACCCCTTTTATTTATTTCATTGATGTGGGAGTGACGTAACCCCAAAAATGGATCTTATTCTAAAATTAATAGTACCACTTTCCACACAATAAAATTTGATAGTATCCTAAACATCCCATAGTGATAAAACAAGGAATGAGAAGGTGGGAAGAAATTAGGCCCTCTCACGGTTAGATATTCATCCTAGTTGAGGAAACCTCAAAAAAAAAATTATGGCACCTCATAAAACCATAAAGACCCACCTAGTTTCTTGACAAACCTAGAAGAACCCATAAATATTTTTCCTTAGTCACTAGATGTATGGATTTTTGAAAAATTCAAAAATCACCTTGAAACCATAAAAAATGTTCCAAACATGACTATCATGAAAATATGTTTATTTTACAATCATTCTTAGTTTTTTCCACCTTCCAAAGTCAACAATGCTATCTGATATTCACTTTGAGACTCTTGTACATTAAGTTGAATGAAGTTTTGTGAAACCCAACCAAACCCTAGAAAATTGAAATCAATAAAAAATATTCAATAACCTGGGATGCTATATCTCACAACAAAATCATTGAAATTTTTTTACCATCTAAACTCTAATACCATACTAGAGTGGGACACAATTGAGGATATGTTTGGATAGGATTGAATGCATGAAACACAACCTGTATGAAGTAGTGAAATCTAAATAAAAATTCAAAAGGGAAGAAGCTTGATTTCACAATAAAAAATTGCATTAACATTCATTCATTCCTTATCCAAAAATTACATATGAAGGTACATTTTATAGTGAGTAAATAGGTCACCCAAAATTTTATTTAACTCAACTCACAATTAGAAAATGACTTAAAGTACATTTCCCATAATGATCTATTACTAACCTAATAACGTTGATCTGACTATATAGATAAAACTACATAGTGGCTACAATAACAAATATAATTTTGATGTTTCCCACCTATTGGGATGTAAATGCAACCTCCATTATATTTTTTTGTGTAACAACTTATTAAAACCATATTATATAATCTTAGTAATTTTTCATATGAATAATTTAAATGTATTTATCCCATCTACCCCTTTTTACACTTTATTTTAGTTTCTAGATTTTGGCATACATCAATATTGTTGAATTTGAATTTAAAATCACCTTTAACATTTAAATATTTTAATCCATTTATAGACACAATGACTATTAATTAGAGACCTAGGATTAAACGAAAAGATAGTTATATGAGGGATATTTTTTGAATTTAAGGTTACAAAATGGTTCATTATTCTAATATATGAGTTATGAATATTAGATGGTTTGTTAGTATACGTTAGCCAACTAAACCTTAAGGAAAACTATTAACCTATTTTAAAACAATTTATTTAGATAGTTATCTATATATGTACTTAAAATGTGAAACACATATATTCATTACAAGTAAGCAATGAGTGTAACTACATGGACACACCCATGAAGTGAAATTTAAGTTTCAAATATTATTATAGTATTATTTTTTTGACTTTATACACACAAAGAGTAGGAAATGTATTATTAAAACAATAAATTTTTATATATAGAGTGACAATCATTAGAAATTTAGTTCCACATTTCCAAAATCAAATTTTGATGACACTTATTTTTCAACATTGTATCATTATGCATTTGTGCATGTGGTAGGGGTTGGGGGGGGGGTGGAGGGAGCAGGTGGTGAATTCAATTTATTATTCATCTTAGATTCTATGACTAAGGGGAACATATACAATCAAATTCATTCAATGCTTACACCTAACTTCATTTATAGAGGTATTCTATACACAAAATTGAATATGATAGTTTATCTAATTTTAGAACTCCATATTTGTATATTGTAACATGTTACTCTCTATAAATATTCTATAAATAATAAATTTTAATTATTGTATTAATGTGTACTTAATATTTAATTAACTATAATATATTTATTTACATTAAAAAATGGATGAAAAATATATCCTCTCTTCAATGGGGAGGAAATACTATAGTCAGAGATGAATCTAGAAACACAACTTAGAATATTTACATTTAACCTCATGGATGAAACACATTTATTGAGGGGAAGTTGGTATCTATTTATACATTTGTAATTTAACAAGAGATAAATGTGGAGAAAATAAAAATATCATTTTAATAAAAATTGATCTATAATACAGTGTGATATGTGATTGAAGAGTTGTTAAAATTGACCTTATATAGTAATTTTTCTAGTACTAAATGAATTAATCAGATTGATATTGTTCTTTTGAGTGTTTATTATCTTATATTTAATAAAATGATAATTTCAATAGAGATGTGTATACTATCAGGGACTCACCTAATATTCATCCATGGATATTTTGATTTAATTCTTGTACTTGTCATTGTCAGTTGTTCTAATCAACCACTAATAGATATGCAGTTATTATGACCTAATTCATGTGCCTCTAATGTGATACTTTAATCCCATAATTATCATCATTTATTAATGATATTAAAACCATATATATACATATATATATATATATATATATATATATATATATATAAGTTTAGTTATGTTACATATTTTGACATTAGGATAAAAGCATGTGTAAGGTATATGACACATGCACAATTTAAACATACAAGCTATAATGAAAATATCAAACCTTAAAGTAGTTGATAAATATTGAAAACATAGATGGGAGTAGAATTGACACAAGAATAGAGTGAATAATGAAATATGTACCTATACTTTATAATTACCTAAATATCAAGTTTCTAAACAATGGGTGGGAGTAGGAGAAGGATTATAAAGGAAATTAAAATGACCATTCTAAACTCTAACACATCCATTAAAGTCACCAATATACCATACATCCCAAAGAAATGGAGTGATAATGATGAATAATGGATAAGTGTTAATCCTATCGTCTATCATTCTATTAAAAGCATGACGTAGACACTTTTTCAGTATGTCATCAATCATATAGATGTAGTTATTATTCAACCATTTATTGAGATAAGGTAGCATAGTGGAATCATGTAAACAAATATGTCAAATATAATTTATAATATATTATATTATTATAAATAATATTTTCTTATAATATAGTATGGTACATTATATCATATTTATATTAATTATTATTATAATATATTGATAATTTATTTATTATATAATAAATAATTGTAATAATTTATGTCAACTATATAATCATTTATCTATCATATTATTATAAATATAAAATATTCTTATTATAATATAATATTATAGTAAAATAGAATATAGTTATGGTTAATTAATTTATAGAATATAATTATTATTATTTAATACTATGAATAATATAAAATATAAAGTATTAAATAATATAATATATAATACATAGTATTGGTAGTAAATATCACAACTCCTTGGCTCTACCCATGCTCTCTTTCGTAATCATTAAGGATTCAAAAGGAAAAAATGCTGGCCCATTCTCTACCGATCTATCTAATAAAAGTATATCATAGTTATAATTTTTTATTGTTGCCACTTTGCCAATCTTTCCATCCATCATACATCATGGGGAAGGATGCAAAATTATTTATATGGATGAAATATGGGCCATAAATTCATCCCTTATCTTAAATGGCCACATATATTCAAGATCCTACCAAGTAAATCATATGGTGGTGATAAATAAAAACCACGTTAGATATACAATAACTAATGTGATGGACTCAAATGTCCTCCCTCTCATTGACAATGGTTTTAGTTTGAAGATGATGGAATCCAAAGTGGAGAACCAGCCAAAGTTAATATATTTTATTGAAGCTACCTCAAAACCACCACTTATATCATCTTCAAAGCCTATTAAACCTACATCTTCATCAACTATTGTCACTTTCAATGAGAAGAAGACTAAGGATGTACTATTTCATGAATAATTTTTCTTGTCTAATGGAATTACATGCATGTTTGAAAAATTTTGGCCAAAACTCCAAGATCTACATTCCTAGATTCCATAATAATGGCATCCCAAGGTTTTATAAGGTAGGCTCAAAATTTGCCAGAGCAAAAAATAAATGTATCATATTTTTATTTTTATTTTTTTCAAAAAGGGGTAAAAAATTTATTAAAACTTAGAATAACTGAAAACAAAATAGCAAACGCTAACCAAAGACCATAGAAAAAACAAGAACAAGAACATCACACCCCAATACCACTAACATCTTCTAAAAGAATCTGCTCTAATTCCTGACATAGCTCATAGGGTATATGCTCCCACTCATCCACCTTACGGCCATCTATATCTTCTGATGCCCATTTTGCTAGGCAATCAGCTGCCCTATTCCATTCCCTTGGAATATGGGCATAAGATACTTAATCCATTAAGGAGTTAATCTGTAATATTTTATGCACTATCATAAACAATTGCCAACTCACATCTAAAATTTTCCTCTCAAGGAGCAAATTAATCAGGACTTGAGAGTCAGCTTCACGAATCGCCCTCCTACACCCTAAAGCATAAGCTCACTTCAAAGGATATAGGATAGATAATCCTTCCATCCTATTAACAGTCTAAACTCCCTTATTAGCTGAGAAAATAAAAACCACTGATCCAGAAGAATCCCTAACAATCCCACCGATCCTAGCCGACCCTGGGTTACCCCTAGAAGATCCATTTGTATTAAGTTTCAAAAGACCAGTGGGTGGGGGCAGCCATTTCCCCATCCATTAGACTTTATGTTTCCCCCGTCTACCTCTCCTGGTGCAAGTTAAGACTGAAAATATCCCCTATATGCCAAACCTATCTACCATCCAGTATCCCATTTTTCTAGCGGCAAATTAATCTCACTCTTAGCTTCGATAGATTCTTGAATCACTCCTTTAATTCTAATCCAAACCATCTAAATTCCTAATTTTTCATCTCAAAAAATTCTATGGTTCCTTTCCAGCCAGACTTGCCAAAGCAGAAAAGTAGGACCAACATACCAACCATCCTGCAATAAGGGAGCCAAAGAGGGGGGTCTTCCTAATCTCGACCAGAAATCTACCAGGGAAGATGCGTGAATACACTAGCACCTCCAAACATCCCACCAGGAATGCCATAATTACAGAGTGAAGGGGCAATGAAATAATAGGTGTGAAGAATCTTCCTCCTCATTACTGCAGAGAATACACCTTCAAGGGCCAGCAAAGCCCCTCCTCCAGATATTATCCCAACTCAAGCATCTATTCCAAGCTAAAGTCCAAATAAAGCAATTACACTTCAGCCAAGAAAATCTGTTCCAGACTCTTTTCCACCAATGAACTTCCCCCCCTCATATTATTTAGAAATCAACTCTTAATAACCATAAGACACATTGTAGTTACCCTTGGGATTAGGGGACCAGGCTAATGCGTCACTGTCCCAAAGTGCGCTACAATTTTGATAGGATAGAATGTAATGCAGCTCCACACATTCTACCTCCAAACCAAGAATCAGCCACTCCTCTGGGGTCTTCCATTTCACATCCACCACCTACCCTTGTAGGGAAAGGGACTTATAGTCACACACCCTAGTCCACTCGACTTTGCAGAACCTCTGGGACAAAATACTCAAGTGAGTATATTAGATAATTATGGGAGGGTAGTCATCCCAAGAGTCATGCTAGAATTGAGCCTCTACCCCACTCTTGCAGATCCAAAATAGGCCCCTCTTAATCAGCACAGCTCCTTTCTTGAGAGTAGTCTAAATTACTGAGTCTTTCCCTGTCAAGCTATACCATGGGATATCCTTTTGGGGATCCCAAAAAGGTATTTATGGGATAAGATTCTGGCCCACACCCGATCCTATTCCACACACCATCTCCAGTACAATTTCGCTGCTAGAGTAGTACCAAATAGAAATGATTGCCATAATCTAAGACCACCAAAATTTTTTAGGCTACAAATAGCCTCCCACTTAATAAGGCTCCACTTGGTTGATGACAAATTACCAGCCCATAAAAACTATCTTGCTAAGGAATCAAGGTCCCTAACAAATCTCATCAGCCCCACGTGGATCATACACCTATAGAGAGGAATGACTTGCACCACTGATTGAATCATCTAGACTTGACCAACAAAGGATAGCCAGCAATGGGTTCAATGATTCACTTTGGCTCAGAACATATCCAAAATTGCCTACCATGACTCCTTAGACTACCTGCTAGCATAGATGGGAATCCTAAGATATAGCAATGGAAGACTTTAAATTTGAAACCTAAGAATATGAGCCACTCTTTGTTGAATGGAGGGTGGAGTGTTGAAGAAAAAATTAAAGACTTTCTCTCATTAATTACCTATCCTAAGGCAGCAAGGTAAGCATCAAAGCCTTTGCATATATTAGACG
Source organism: Torreya grandis (assembly GCA_037957365.1). Lineage (NCBI taxonomy): Eukaryota > Viridiplantae > Streptophyta > Pinopsida > Cupressales > Taxaceae > Torreya > Torreya grandis. The sequence continues at coordinate 64,617 of JARHVA010000895.1, forward strand.
CCTCCCTAATAGTATCCGTACCCATCAAAGCTGCGTCATCCACAAACTATAGGTGAGATTGTACAGGAAGGCCCCCTCCCCATTGCCAACCTTGAATAATGCCACCGTCAACATTCCTTTTGATCGACCGACCCAGGCCTTTCGCCAAAAGGAGAAATAAGTAAGGAGAGAGAGGGTTGCCTTGCCTTAGACCATGAGAGGCCCCAAAGAGATTAGAGTGCTCACCATTAATCAAAACTAAAAAAGAAGTCGAATTCACACAACTCATAACCCAACGGATCCAATCCTCCTCAAAACCAAAGGTGCCCAAAATCTTTTGGAGAAAGGACCAATGCACTCTGTCATAGGCCTTGGACATTTCTAACTTGATAAACATAGCCTTATCATTAGACTTGATCATGGAATGGATAGTCTTAGTAGCCACCACCACCCCATCCAAAATCTGACAGGCCTCCATAAAGCCACCTTGCTCCTAAGAAATTAGCACTAGAAGCCACCTTTTTAACCTTTCAACAATCAACTTAGATATAATTTTATAAGTTACATTGCAAAGGGAAATGGGATGAAATTGACTCAGCTGATCAGCCCCCTCCCCCTTCGGAATGAGAGTTATAAAGGTTGAGTTCAAGGCTTGGAGCATTTGCTTGTTCTGCTAGGATTTTTGAACAACTGCCAATAGGTCTAATTTGATAATTTCCCAAAATTCCTAAAAGAACTCAATTAGGAATCCATCTGGACTAGGCGCCTTTCCTTTCTGCATCATTAAAACAATCCTCTCTAACTCCTCCAAGGATATGGCCCTCATAAGATGCTCTTTCATTTCTAGAGAAACTAAAGAAGGAATATAGGAAAGGACCTGAGCCTCTGCAGTTGTGTCCCCCTGTGCTTCCTCCTTAAATAAAGATGCAAAATACTACACTATTTCATTAAAGATACCCTGCGTAGAAGAGACAGCTTCACCCTATCCGTCACTGAAGATGTTATCACATTACCATGATGTCTGGCTCTCACCAAATTGAAGAAGAAGGTGGTGTTCTTATCCCCCTCTTGAAGCCATTCAATCTGAGATTTTTGTTTCCAAAATATTTCCTCTCTTAGCTCCCATTATTCTAATGTTTTTAAAGCCCTAGCTTCCTCCATCAACATAAAATCAGACATCCCCTCCTCCCTAATGAATCTAGTAATGTCATTCAAATCCATTTGAGCCTCATTTTTCCCTTGGAAGATGTTCCCAAAACTTTGTCTGTTCCACCTTTTGAGCTGGTACTTGACAAATTGGAGTATCTTAGCAAAAAAAAAATTGCTATACAAGCAGCAGGGTTGCCTACCCTTCACCAATAAACAACTCATCCAAATAGGTCTGGGTCCTTAAACCACATGAGCTGAAACTTGAAAGACAACTTCTGAGGCAAGCAGGCTAAAGAAATGACTAGCTTTATGGGCCAATGATCCGACCCTCTCCAATCTAGTATCTCTAATATAGAAGACCACATTCCACCCACCCAATAATAGGAGGTCATGAATCAGTCTATTCGCTCAGCAATGCACCTATCACCCACCCTTCTATTGTTCCAAGTAAATCATCCATTACTGGGCTTGATATCCACTAGATTGGGTGCCAAAATATTATCACGGAGCAATATAGAATATGGCTCTAGTCTGGCATTACCTCCCCATTTCTCCATTAAATCAAGAATAGCATTAAAGCCTCTAGCAATAATCCAAGGCAGGTAAGGAAATAATCTATGAAATAAGTGAATATTATTCCATACAAGAAGTTTACCTTGGAAATTTGTAGGAGCTTAGACATTAGAAAAAAGGATAGATTTGCCTAACTCAATACACGAATAAACCATGGATAAAGAGGACTTGAAGGAAATCCAGGACACAGGTTGGATCTTTTGTGGGTTCCAAAAACATGCCACACCACTCAAAGATCCCAGAGCTCCAATGCACTGACAAATACCATGCCTCCATAACTTAGGTGTGATACTCCTCATATATTCCACATAAACTTTAGTCTCCTGAAGAAAGAGAACATCAGGAGAATGACTTCTAACAAGTTCTCAAATAGCTTTTTGTTTAGGGCTATTGTTTAAGCCCCTTACATTCCAAGAAATAATGATAATTTTGGAGGAGTCAAAAAAGGGGAGTCTAAGGTCTCAATACAACCTGACTCTACCAAAGTCTCACCAATCATCTTAATCTTCTCCATGTCCTTCTTTCATCCCAATTTAACACTTTTCTCTGAAATCCCCTTCTTACCATCCTTTTGAAGAATGCCTAGATGAGGAGAGGATTTACCTCACTTATCCATTTCTATAGTCGCAGTCCTTACTGGAAGGTCCACGTCCTATACACTTTGTCCCAGATCACCATTTGTCTCCAAAACCATCTGTTCTCCAGCCTGTCCATCCATGACCATAGGTAAGGTAGAATCCTCATGACGAGCAGAATGAGGAAGGGAAGGGTTAATCTCCAGTCTAGATCCTCCCATGAGCTACTCTACACTAATTAATCTCAGGTTAACTTCTTACTAGCCTAGTTCCTCCAAGACCTCAAAATTATTAAAATTATCCTCATCTTGTTGCTCCATATGGGTCCTCTTTTGGCCTCTATTTTGGTTTTGATCTTTCATCTAAACAAAACCTTCAACATCCTTGCCCTCACCAACACCAGAATTCTTCCCTTTATCAGTACCATGAGTGATACTAGAAGGAGGCAGAGGTTTCTACTCCACTGGCTTGGCCTTCGGGCATCTTCGCACTAGGTGGCCATATTCATGACAAAGGTGACATCTGAAAGGAAGGGTCTTATAGTCTAGTTGTTGTACCTAGGAATATGATCCTACAATCATCTCCATTGCATCTGGTAGTAGTCTACT
>JARHVA010000895.1:75000-150000 GCA_037957365.1 Torreya grandis
TAGGTAATTTTTTAGAAGAGAATTCAAATCCTCACAAATTTATACATGCTCTCTCAAATCACTATTGTAGTCTAATCTCTTGTAGCATAATCATGTATGCACTTCATAACTTATGGATTTTCAAATGACTTTCTCATACTCTTTGACCAAATAAAACACTTGAAAACATATGTTCATCATGAAATATATATGTTTTAACCTTTTAGGGTTTTACCCAATGTAACTACTAAGGTATATTCAAGGGATTAGTTGTCTAAATAAGTGAAATAATATGAAATAAATGACAATTGATTTGTTACATAATTTAACTTTCTTTGAATTTATAAAAATAGTAGTAAATATGTGAAAATAGAGACTTATCTAAAAATAATTGTTAAAGAAGATCTAGGTGTTCAAAACTAGGTTACAGATAGGTCTAAATGTCATAGATATGGCCCTAAGCTAGATTTTTCCTTGGATAGTAGTGCCACACCTAGACAATAGCTTCATATGGCTCTAGTGTCCTTAAAATGGTGCTAGTGTCCACTTTTTAGGACTTCCTATTTTTGGGAGCACCTACACGTATGTTTCTGGGTTCTATTCCAGCGTGCATGACATCTGTAACTCTATATTTTTGCTATAATAGTTTATTTAATATACTAACCCTAATCCTCCTTAAAAGTATGGTATGAGATAAAAATGTGTGTTTTTTATTAGGATAGGTTAGGAATTCTCAACACCTTGATGTGAAGAGAGTTTCCTACATACCAATACTCCTAGGAGGTATCAATTATGATGTAGTTATCCTAGCTAGTACTTGTTGTAATTGTAATGGAATGTTATAATGATAGTGGTGTTGAATGCCTTGAGTGTGCTTACGATTGGAAATCTTTGAAATCAGGTCTTAGGATAGCTGTAGATGGTAGCATGTAGAATTAGGGTATAATATGGATTAATAACCTTGATTTTTCTCAACTTGTCTCCTATTCCAATAGGTTTTTTTCATATATTTTCCATGTAGTGGATATAGGTGTAATAATTTTATACTTATAGTGATTTGTACCTTGTGTGGATAATAAAATATGCTTTAATCTAGCCTTACGAGGGTTCTACATTATAAAATATACATGTTTAGGAGTGTTAGGAAAAGGGATACTAATGTAAAATCGAGGATACTTGAACCATGTGTCTCTAGTGCCCTTAGTTTAGCACTAGTGTCTAACTTCTAGGTTTTTGGGCACAAGGGGCTAAGATATGGGAATGTAGTTCTAGGACTATGTTTGAGCTAACTATACATGTTTGTGGTCCGCATAATGGGTGAAATATTCTGATAGAAGGATCTAGAATAAGTCTAGGGATAAGTTAGGAATATGTTTTCTCAAGCAACACTCTTAGCATCTAAATACCACCTTTAAGTGTTCACATTTTCCCCGCTTCATTGTATAAATGTATCAAAGTTATATGGTTAGTATAAAGGAAAAATATGTGTACCTAAACTTACTGAGGAAGTGAATCCCATGTACCTGAGTCTGAGTATGTGATGTTGGGTCTGCATATGTGAAAAATGATCCAAATTAGTGACCTAAAATGAAATGTGAAAAAATAAGTCCTTACTTAATTGGGCAAAATCAAAAGACTATGTTAAATGAAGTAACTAATTAAAGTTGAGTAGAGAGATGATAATGAGTAAATGAATGAATACATTGTATTAGGAATGTGAATCAATAAATGAACCTAGTAAAAACCTATGTGTTTGCATGTATATAGTGAACAAATCATTAAATATCTTGGATTGAGCTAATAGATTATTTGATCCTCGTATGTGGGTGGCTAAAGAACTCCATCTAGTTTTGACTCCATCATTTCCCATCTTTGATTTGTGGATAATGGCCTATGAATAACATTGATTAGAATTTAAGTGTGTTAAACCCTCTAATGTGCATGTCTCAATAACTCAAGTAGGATATGACTCCATTATTATCCACCCATGTGCGGTATATACATCTGAATATAAACTACATAAAGTGATAAAAATATTTAATTGGTATATATAATAGTGTATGTCATTTTCACTACCAATAAGCTACATTAGGTGGCTCTAGACAACTCGATAATGCCAACCACTACAGATGGATTAAGGCATGAAATTGGTGATAACCGAGAATATGATAGCATGTGTATATAACATAGATAGTGACATGGAGTTTTTCATTCCATCTGATCAACCTGTGTTTAATTGAGCATATGGAAAATATGTGCTAAACACATGCTCCCTAAATAATATCTGAGTATATTGGTTATGTATTGAGTATATAATAATTATCTCTAAACTAAATTTAGGAGTGATCATGACATGCATGATGTCCCCAATCTATGTAACTAGTATGAATTTGACATAGAATGAGTGTATTTGAGCAAAATCTAAACATAACTATCAAACCTATAACTATGTCTATGTAAACATGTGTTGTGCCTTGTGTATTTTTTTAGCTAATCTAGACTACCCTGAAGTAGGGGCTACTAGACATTACCACCATGTAGTGGGTAATACTACCATATGGTGATAGTTTCCTAATATGGGTGCTAATGTCTATCTAATTTGAAATTTAGGTGACTGAACTACTTTTTGAGCCCATATTTTTTCCTATGTCTTACCTACATCTAATCTTTTGGAATTGTTCTTGTGTGCTTAAAATGATCTATGAATAACAATGTAGAATCATGATCTCTATGACAAACCCCTGTGAATGGCTTCTCTTTTTAGGGTAGTTTTGGAACCTATGTATGAACTATCCTAAAAATAAGTAGCACTACCGAATGTGTTATTCGGAGCTTATATGATAATTTCATGATATTCCCATCCAATATGAAAACATAACATCAAAATTTAAGAATATTTGATCATAAATATGTAGTGTAAGATTCATCTTGTATGAAGCATTGTATAAGGGTGTCAAGATATATGCCATCGATGTGTATAACAATAAATATTAGTAGCTACCTAAGGGGATGGGGCATGATGTCCATCATGACAACCTATTAGGAAGGATAAATGTATGAGGTCCCTCATGGCATAAAAAACTGGTGTGTGTAATAAAGACAAGTGTCATGGTGTTGAAATGTACAAGAAAATATACATAAAAAACACACGAGACACATAAAATAGGCCAAGGGGCCATAATATAAGGGACATTAGCATATGTCACTATATCTGAAAATATAAGACATTAAAGGACCTATTCAAATGTTTACATACATAAGCAATGAGCAATTTAGCTTAGAGCCACATAAAATGACATGTTTAAATGCCTTAGTACACTATCATGAAAAAAAATAGAAGGGATATAGGTACATGTATAAGGAATGCATGGATATAAGGGGAATAAATCAAAGAATAATGAGATATTCAAATGTCTTGAAAGAGAAGAAGTTTAGGAAACACAATCAAGTCTAGAATAATAAATCTAGAAATGAAAGTATGTATGAGTGTAGTACAAATTTATGTAAATTATAAGATATACATACGGTAAGTCTAAACTAATGATAGTGGAAACATATCAAATCATATGTAGGAATGATCAATATTAAGGTATATCAATGAGTAAACTAGAATGTATAGAATGTAAGGATAGAACATGGTAGAATCAACTATGTAGGAGACGCTCTAGAGTGGGTGGATGTATTGAATAAATAATATTTTATCATTATATATTATGCCAATGTGTAGATGATAGAAAATATGGATTAGTGTATTGGACTAAAGTCTTGTATGTAATCAACAATCACTCAACAAGAATAATTGAAGAGTATATGTATGATAAAACTAACTATACTAAGATAGATAACATATGTAATATCTATAAAGTAGAAAAAATGTAAACATAATAATGCATACAATATGATTTTTGTTTTGTTTTCAGAGTATTATTTTAATTTTTTTATGTCTTAACATGTTATACTATTTTTATATCTTTAGGATATAAGTTATGTACAAGTAAATGAAAATAAACTATGTAGAAGGAGTAAGAGAGAAGAAAGTATGCACAAGGAAATAAGAACCATCGTAACTAATGAATCTCATGGGAGACTCACTATCATCACTATGGCCTGTGTTAAAAATATGAATGGTAATATATCATGTTATGTGATTTATATGCTATATTTGAATGTTATTGTAGTATGAATCTAAGTATTCATCATAGGAATTATAATAACCTAGGATACTAGAGGGATTTGACTCTTACTATGGAGTTGACCTTTATGAATTTTGATTTGGAATATTTATTGTGATATTACCTTGTAAAATGGTGCTTATTATAGACATATGGTGTTGTGGGGTCTCTTCTAATAGAAGACCTATTTTTAGAATTCTTGTATGTGTATCATGATTTTCACATTACAACTTAAGATCTTTGTCTCTTTTTAATATTTACTATGTATCTAGATGTTTTTCCATGATAAAATGTATCTATGACTGATGTGCCTTAGGATGTTTCCTAAATCCCAAACTTGCTAACCAATATTATAAATTTCTATAATAAGAGTAGTGATGCTTTGGGAATGCTTTCCCAAACCTTGACCATGATAATCAAACTGTTTTAAATATTTATGACCAAAGTCATACCATTTTGAATGTAGAGCCTAATTTTTTAGACGTAATGTTTCATCTTTTACAATATTGACCTATGATTCTTATATTATTTCTTGTTATGATTATGATTTTTCAGCCTTTTATTCTTCTAAGTTATGATTTGGTAACCATTTATATGTTATTTATTAATTGGACCCTTTTTGAATTTGTATATGTACCATTATATATTGTTTGAATGAAGTGTCGTTGTGTGAGTCATATGTATCTATTATATGTTGTATTTTCATTTTCAATACTAAAGAGGAATCCCTATGATCTCATCAATTATATGATATGCACAATAACATTTATATCTCCTTATTGGTGGTAGAGGGGGTAGATTGATCAACTTTGATTTTATCATTTCCCTCAGTACCTCATTTGAACTCTTATTTTATCTTTGAATGTTTTTTGAATCATCAGTTATAGGTGTACTTTATTGTGATTTAGTGTTTTTAAATGTAGAATTATTTACCATAAATTTAATAGGTGAAGATGCATATACATGATTTACATGAGTGTCCCATAAAAGTCTTTGTCTTTTAAATTAAGTATCTAATGTTGTAATCTTTTCATGTAAGATTTGATTTTGATGTTTTAATCCTGCAACTAACTTTCTCATACTAATAAATTGATCCTATATAATCTCATAAGTGAAAACCCTTTCTATTTATAATTGAACATTTAGGGACACACCCTATAGGGAAGATGTGTGATAACATTTATATGGGGAATAGTGACATTGGCATTGGCTACTTCATCTCATAGAGGAATGATAACATGGATCACATTAGATGGAAAGTAGATATCATGATTATGGAGATGAAGAGGAGGATAATCTTTCTTCTGCATAATATATGACATTGAAACTTGAAACATAGTTGTTAGCTTATGTTCTAAATTCTATATGTGTAAGGGTTCAATTTTTAATGGAATCACACATAGGATAAAGATAACATGCTATGAGATATAGCATATATTTAAATTAATATAAAGCATCATCTATACATGTTTTGGTCTTTTTTTAGTTCATTTTGAATCAAAGGAAACAATAACTAAAACAAAAGTATTAAACTTTGAAATAAAAAGTAGTTAATTTATCCTATGATTAAAATCATGATTATATGAAATACAAATTAGAAGATATATGGATTTTAAATCTAAATGATGAAAATGTAAACCCTAGGATTATCTATGGTTATGGTTTTGTTGAACTAGGGTTGTTCTAAAAATAAATTGGATTTAATTTGAAACCCTAATGTGATATGATTTAAGGATATAATTTATACCAAAAAATAAACCAAATGTATGTAATAATAATTAAATCCACAAAAGTTAGGAGAATAAAAATGAGGGTTTGATGTAATATTCAAAGTAAGGTAGGCTTACTAAATATTTTAACCTTTCAGAGTTTTACGTAATGTAAATCCTATGTTATATTAAAATGATAAGTTATCTAAATTTTATAAATAATATGGAATAAATATCATGTGATTTGTTATAGAATTTGACATGTGTTATCTTTCTTAACATAGTAACAAATATGTGTAAACATATACTTATCTAAAAAACAACTACCATAAAAGGTTTGGGTGACTAAAGTAATGTTTATTAGAGGTACAATCACTAAGATGGGGGTGAATCAATGATACTAAATAACCCAAAATTCAATTCCAATCCTTTCAAAATCTTAATCAAATAATCTTATCATTCATGAATCATGTACATCATTTATAGAAATGAACAAGAAAGATAAGTAAGATCACACATAAAACACAAGATCTATGTGGGAAATATTCTTGTGGAATTAAACTGACTGGAACTTGTAAAATGGACTAAAATCCTATAATAACAAGATCCAAATTTAAACTAGTACAAACTAATATAAGAACACCCATCCCACAAGGATGAACCAACCCCATTGGTAACCAAGGACCCACTAAACTATCTTGATTTTATCTTCACCTTTGATCTAATGCCTTATGTACCTAATTATGGACTTATCTTGCTTTTAATCTTCTTCACCATTTTATCTCTCTCAAAAAAATCATCACACACTGTAAAACTTGTGCATACAAGTAATGTGTCCAAACTCCTCTTTTGGATTTCTCTAGTCTTCATCGCTCATCCTCAATCTATTTTCTATTTTATTCCACCCACTAGGAAGACTCTTTTTGACCTCTTTCCTTCATCTCTATCTTCTACTCTATCCATTCATTCACATCAAGTCTCAAAACCATTGCCTTGGTCACCACTATTTTTAAAGTCTTCAAGAATATTATATTCTTTGTCAACCATAAGACTTGAATTAACCCTAAATATATCTATCATGCTAAGACATAACTAAAATACAATGTCATAGGTCATCCATAACATCTATGGGTCACACCTAAGTAGTTATGCCTTTCAATTAAGCATTAGTAGCCCTCAGAGGTCTCACAGAGACCTATTATCCCTTTAACACTTCATTAAATAATATAAGAACACAAGATCATTTTAAAATAAATGGGTCCACTCTATATGACCTCTAAGACATCTTTAGGTGATTACTCTTACCAAAACACTCTTCTACTAAAGTATAAATTATTTGAAAAAAAAATTGTATATAGTAGGACCATGAATGATCAAATAGGTATCTTTGAATCTTGATAAATTTATATGTGCAAACATTTAGATGTTCTAAGTAGATTATATGGATGCATCTTGACATCCTCTATAGCTTTACTTTTTATTATATCAACAAATTTATCATGTATAAAATGATTTAGCTCAAAAATTAAGCATTTATTTTCCATCACTAATTTGAATTTTTGAATTCTAATTATCACTATTTTGACACTAAACATCAAGCACCTTAACCTCATATTGTTCTTCTTAGAAACTATGGACAAATATGCACCATCGATATCCTCTAAGTAGCTCAATCATTACCTTATAATGCTCACTATTAATTTTATATCATATCTTCTATGATTGTGCCACTTTTCTACTTTGTGTGCCTTCTATATATTTATATTTTGACATGACCCACACCATCTATCTCTATTGGTACAAACACCCATGAATTGTTGATTTTCTATCAACTCAATGAGATAGTGACTCTTTTCACCAGTATGTGAAATCTTAGACTCTTTGACATTTTGACTAAATATGCACCATTGGATCAAGATATAGATGATGAAGGCTCAACTTCATATCAACTCACTAGTGAGATCAGAGTTTAATGTAGTTAAACTTGATAGTCTCTAGCCCATAACAGTCTACAAGAGTTACTTTGAAGGTTTATACTATGATCTAGAAATCACTTCAATAGTCCAAACATTCAAGGTACCTTCTTCGTATTATAGGAAAATATTCATGAAATACTTTGACCTTAGTTAACTTTATAAGTACCTAAAATAAATGCAAAAACTTGTTGGTTCATTCATAGCTGCATGACATGTAATGACGGTTTTGCTTCTCTTAATTTATAAGATACATGTTTCTCATTCTAAATGATAAAGTGACATGCTAGCAATTCACCAAGACATCTATGGATGACTCACAACTTCTTATTTATCCTTATCAACTTTTAAATGTGCCATATCTCTCAAAAACATCAATCTTATCACTTTGTCATTAAGTCATTAGTACCACATGCGCTTTTTGATAAGAATGATAATCAAACATCAATGACTATACTTAATAATATTCCCCTTTTTCATTGATGGTGAAACACCCCCTTAATGAATTTTTACTCATTTGAGCTTCTTAATTATGTTCTTTTCCCCTTTTAATATTAGTGACTTAGGATCTCTTCCTCAATATGCCAACAATTATTCCTCAACACTATGTATGCATTCAAAAACTATTTCAGATGCTTATGATACTTACAAAAATATATGAATAAATTGTTCCCCTTTTATATTCACCAATATAAACTTGTAATTTTTTAATCCTTGGAAATGATAAACTCCTCACAGAGCATATAAATCTCCACCTACCATTACATACATCTCTTCAAGTCTCTTAAACTATCTATGTTAGCTCCCCTAGCTGCATGCTCTATCTAAAAAAGATCATCTTAAATAAGTCTTCTCAATTAATTATATATACCAGCAACACTTTAAACAATATGGATCTCATATAAATTAAACAATTTTCCTTTATCATCTACAAGCCATCATGGTTTAGAACCTTTTCAAAGCACTCTCATTAAATCATGACAAACACAAGTTATCATATATAGAATTCTAATACATTCTTCATGATGCTAGCACATTGTCCTCCTACTCAAAAGACATTCTAATGATTCATAGATAAGTAAATAACTCCCAATATTTGTCTTAGATACTCAAATGTGGCCTTTGTCAATGGTTTAGTCATGTTGTCTACAATTTGTTCTTTTATATACACATATTCCAATTTAGCAATTTGGCTAATTTATTATTATTTTAAGAAATTATATCTAATAGGAATGTGATTGGTTTTTGAGTGCAAAATAGAATTTTTATAGATACTAATTACACTAATATTATGAAAATAGATAGGACGATGTGTATTTTGTTATACATTATAATCTTCCAAGGTTTGTTTCATCCACATTACCTAATTATAATAGAAAGAAAAAGTTATATACTCAACATTTGTATTTTATATAGATATATATGATTGCTTCTTCTAAGCTTTGAAAGCAAGAATTCAACCATGAAGAAGACCCCACCATTGCTACTCCTCCTATCACTTACACATCCTTCTCAATCTACATCAGTGTTTGTCTTTAGAGTAAATTATTAACTTGTAGGGTACATAAACCATACTCTATTGTGGTCTTGAGATATATTATGATCCTTTTGACTATTTTCAAGTGATATTCTGTGAGATCAACTTGAAATCTTTCTACAATGCACACTACTTGCATGAAAATAGGCCTAGAAGTAATAGAGTATAATAGATTTCCAATCATGGATCTATATAAAGTTTGATCAAGTTTTGGTGAGTAATCTTGTTTAATTAACTTGTATATAGTGATCATTATATTACTAATTGGCTTATAATCCAAAATGTGAAACTTTCTTAGCATATCTTTGATGTATTTTTCCTATGAATTGAATATCCCTTAATTAAGTTGGTTAATTTGTAATCCTATGAAGAAAAAAAGTTCTCCAAGCATTGACATTTAAAAATCAGTATTCATATCATCTACAAGCTCTCTATTCATTTTATCATTATCAGAACCACATATTATGTCATCAACATAGACTACTACTAGAAATTCATGAGTGTCAATTTTATTGATATATAAATCACTATCATATATCCCTATTTTGAATCCTTGGATCAATGGATACTTGTCTATTATGGCATACCAATATTTAGGAGCTTGTTTAAGACCATACAGAGCCTTATATAGTTTATAAAAATAGTATTGATTACTTTTCATTCAAAAACTTTTAGGTGGATCAATATAAACCTCTTAATCTAAATTGACATTCAAAAATGCAGATTTCAAATCTATTTGGTAAAATTTGAAACCTTTAAATTTTTCATATGATAGAAAGAGTCTAATTTATTCCATTCTTGATATAGGATCAAATGTCTCATCAAATTCTATCCCTTCAACTTGAGCATATCCTTTACATACTAGTCTATCCTTATTTATTAGGAGATCTACTTTCTCATTCATCTTGTTTCTAAAATCCCACTTAATTCATGTGACATTTTTATCTTTTTGCTTAGGAACCAGATGATGCAAATTTTCCTTCTGGAAACTTTGAAACACTGATCCATTATGCTGTAACAGCTCTACCAGCCAAGCTAGATGGGATTTTATACCTAAATGATGGACTGTAATCTTTCTTAGACTACCAATTCATGAACCAACATACATCCAACAGGGCTAATATATATATATATATATATATATATATATATATATATATATATATATATATATATATATATATATATATATATATATATGACAGAATTAAATCAAGTATGTATTTCAAACAAAAACAATGTCACCTTACACGGTGAATGGCTCAACTGATAGCTTTGATGGCTTCATCTTAACCAATGACACGTTGATGAATGATAGATGTGCAGACCTTCACCTGTGCTGATAACAAAATGATAGATACCCTCACCTAGTTTTACTCTTCGCAAGTTACCTTTTCTTCTTGTTAAGTGCCAGACCATCTATCTTCTTCAAAAGAATTGACATACCATACTTTCTCTTCTTAATCTTCACTCATATTCTACTTTACACATTCTGCTTCCTTTCCTTCACTGTCCATCCTTTCCTTACTGATTTCTCTTTCAGGAGAGCTCCTATCACTTTCTTCTTTATAAGCTTGCTATATGCTCTTTCTCCTTCGCTTGCAGGTTCATCTTCCCCTTTTCCTTCAGTTTTGACTTAATCTTCAACAGCCAACTCAGTTTGTAGATCCTCTATTCACTTCTCTGACTGCTCTAGCTTAGCAGTATTATAGATCCTTTGTTCACTTCTCTAACTACTCTTTGGCTTAAAAACAAATCATTGGAATCCTTTAAATTTATTGGCAGAGTATTCTTCTTTTGCGATGGTTTGCTTTAGCGCACTCTTAAGTTCAGCAATAGGTGTAGGCAAAGATGACTCCAAGGTATGGCAAGCCTTCTTTTACACAATCCAGTCTGATCATTTTGGGTGCAGACTTGAAGATGTGCATACCCTTCACGTCGATCAACAGTGACTAGAATGGACTTGCTTCAGTGGCGATCGCCATGGCTCATAAATGCTAGAGGTACCCGTGCCCCTCGAGATAGTTTAGTCAAAACAGATATAAAATCTTCAATCCGTGGAATTTCCTCGCCTAAAAATTTCTCGGCTTACTACCTTAGTTACCCCTCTCCAAGGTGTGGTCTTGTCTAACATTGCACAAAATTTTTGAACCAAAATTCTAAGAGCTCACCAATAGGTGAAATTCAGACATTTCCCTAAAAAGCTACAGCAAAGAATTTTTATTATCCGCTTCAAATCTGTTACAATCAATTAAAAATGTAGTCCTTTTCCCCAGACTTGAAATCCATAGTCCTTTGCCTTGACTTTTTCTTACACTTCCTCCTACACTATCTCCTACACTACTACCTATACCACATCCCACAATATTGAAATAGTCATGATTTACTAGGAATAACACTCAACCAACACCTAGAAAAACTAAACAAATGTATTTAAACATAGCATTATTTAGCTAACACCTAACCTATGCCACTTATGGCTTGATTTTCCTAATTTCACATGGTGACAAGGTTGTCAATAACTAAATTTGACCTTTACAATACTCAAATAACCCTATCCCCTCCTCTTGACAAGTGTACAAGATTTAAATTTTTGAACTACAATAATTTTTGAAAGAAATCTTTATCCATATTCTACGCACTTCCAAGATGCTCCTGCATCAAATTCCTGGGCTTAAAAAGTTTCATGAGCTCCTGCTCATGAGTTTCATTTGTTTTCCCATTTACAAAATTAAAAATTTTACAAAACAACTGTCTTCCTCATTCAATTTTTCCTATAAATGCGCATGTTCTTGACTTCCACACTTGTGTCTTGTTTTGCTTGCTCTCTTTTCCTTCCAAAGTACATCTTGCTGTCTCTTCATCTTCTTTGCAGCCTTCTTCTTCACATATTCATCCTCTTGAATAAGGATATCCACTTCCATTCTCGCTTCTTGAGCTCTTAGAAGAGCTCTCTTCTCCAAGTATTTGACATCCTTATCAACCAAACCTGTACAATCACCATTCAAAGCAAAATTAGAAACAAACATTTGGGACCCTTCGGTCTCTCCAAATTTTTGAACCCGTACTTGCTACTCCAGTATGACTTCTTGGTCCTTTGTCTTCATTTCTTCTTCATAGCAATGTTCTACCTCCTCAAATACTGTTATACGACAAGTTTTGTTCTTCTCTTCACGGTTAATGGCATATTCTAAGGCTGCCAATTCTTCCAAGAACTGCTCTTTACTTTGATATACAAAAAGCATGTTTGGTTCCTCAACTAGAGACTCTCCATCAAGGTTTTCTATCTCCTTCAGGATATCTTCTCCCATTGTCAAGTCTAAACACTTAACCTTCTCTCCATTTTCTTCTTGCGGCTGTTCTACACCTTCTTGTTTCTTATCAAGCAACTCTCCTTCATCTGCAGATTCTTGATCAAACTGCCATATTTCTCCTTCACATTACATATCTTCTTCCTTAGTGATTAGTACATTTGAATCAAAATCAACTATATCAACATCATGCAACTGAAAATTGTCATCTTCAATCTTTTCCAATTCTAAATTTTGATCATTATACCTTTATTCTTCATCAACATGCAGCTCTTCATTTCATTTGTCCTCTTGAGTAAGGACTTCTTCTTCCTGCTTGATCAATTCTTTATGTTGGACTTCCAACTGATCCTTCTTCATGTCTTCAGCACTTGAGTCATTACAACAAGCCTCTTCTTCTTGTCTAAGCACTCCCTCATGAGATGTGTCACCTCCTTGATCCATGAACATCTTCAATGGATCATATATTTTTCCTTCCTCCTCAGCTTGCTTTCTTGTAAACAAAACATCAAATGAAATGTCAGATACAAAAACATTTGGCCACTTGATTACTTGTTGTTTGTCTATTTATTCAATGATGAGATCCATCTCATACTGAACTTCCTCTTCAAATTGCAACTTTTCTTCAAGCTCTTCATTCTTGAGCTTATCCTTTTGTTTATGCTTCTTCATCTCTCTCCTTAAGGCAACTCTTAGCATTTTTCTTCTTCTTCTCTCCATCAATGATCTAACTGGCCATCTTGCTCTTTTCTTCTTCATTACCCATCCTTGCCATGGGTTTTCCATATTTTCTACCATGATTTATATCATGGCTATCCTTTCTTTTATCTCATTCACTTCTCTTTGGTATTCTTCCTCTCTTTGTCTCTTCTTTTTGTCTCTTTCTTGTTTCTCTCTCTTTATCTAGTTCATGTTTCTTCTAGGTAGTCCCTCTATCACTCTTCTTAATTCTTCAATCTCCATCCTTTACCTCACCTAAGTATATTTCACCTTAGTCTTTTGGAAAACTATCCAAACTTCTTTTTGGACCTTCTTCTTCTTCAGCAATTCACTTTGCTCTTCTTCTAGAGCTTCTCTTAGCTCTTCACTAAGCCTCCCTTGGCTTCTTCTCCTCTTAAGCCTCAATGGCTTAACTGCCTTGAACTTGTAACTTCACAAAATACATTATCTCTGTCAAACACTGATTAAAAGAGTACAACTTTCTTTTTTCTTTTTCCAGGAGATTACTAGCTCTCTTTCTTCAAGCCTCTATGGCTTTTGGACTCTCTCTTGCCACTCACTCCTTTCTTTCCACTTCAAGGTTTTTCACTTCTCTCTCAAACCTTTCCAGCCTTACTGCTATATCTATTCTTCATCAAAATTCAAAAATCTCTAACTTTTCCAACTTTACAAATGCAAATAAGGTACAATAAATCAAACCATCTACCTTTCAAGGCTGTTTATACCTCCATCTTGTCTAGGATGATCTTGTTCTTGTCACTAATCCTCTCTTTCAGGGTCTTCAAGAACCTTTATTTCCTGTCAAGCCTCAATTCACCTTTACTTGGATGGATTTTACTGCATACCACTTTCCCAACACAATTTGCCAACATACAATTTCTTCAGAAAAATATTTTCATAAAACATCCATACCTAATTCTTTGATGTAGCTGCTTCTCCAAGAACTCAAACCTTGCGCTCTGATACCAAATGATGCAAATTCACCTTCTGGAAACTTCGAAACACTGATCCATTATGCTGTAACAGCTCTACCAGCTGAGCTAGATGGGCTCTGATACCTAAATGATGGACTGTAATCTTTCTTAGACTACCAATTAATGAACCAGCATACATCCAATAGGGCTAATATATATATATATATATATATATATATATATATATATATATATATATATATATATATATATGACAGAATTAAATCATGTATGTATTTCAAACAAAAACAATGTCACCTTACATGGTGAATGGCTCAACTGATAGCTTTGACGGCTTCATCTTGACCAATGACACGTTGATGAATGATAGATGCGCAGACCTTCGCTTGTGCTGATACCAAAATGATAGATACCCTCACCTAGTTTTACTCTTCACAAGTTACCTTTTCTTCTTATTAAGTGCCAGACCATTTATCTTCTTTAAAATAATCGACATACCATACTTTCTCTTCTCAATCTTCACTCTTATTCTGCTTTACACGTTCTACTTCTTTTCCTTCACTGTCCATCCTTTCCTTACTAATTTCTCTTTCAGGAGAGCTCCTATCACTTTCTTCTTTACAGGCTCGCTATCTACTCTTTCTCCTTTGCTTGCAAGTTCAGCTTCCTCTTCTTCTTCAGTTTTGGCTTAGTCTTCAAAAGCCACCTCAGTCCATAGATCCTCTGTTTGCTTCTCTGACTGCTCTAGCTTAGCAGTATTACAGATCCTTTGTCCACTTCTCTGACTACTCTTTGGCTTAAAAACAAATCATTGGAATCTTTTGAATTTGTTGGCAGAGTATTCTTCTTTTGCACTGGTTTGCTTTAGCACACTCTTAAGTTTAATAATAGGTGTAGGCAAAGATGACTCCAAAGGTATGGCAAGCCTTCTTTTACACAATCCAGTCTGATCATTTTGGGTGTAGACTTGAGGCTATGCATACCCTTCATGTTGATCAACAGTGACTAGAACAGACTTTCTTTAGTGGCGATCGGCATGGCTCACAAATGCCAGAGGTACCCATGCTCCTCGAGACAGTTTAGTCAAAATAGATATAAAATCTTCAATCCATGCAATTTCCTCACTTGAAAATTTATTGGCTTACTACCTCAGTTACCCCTCTCCAAGGTGCAGTCTTGTCTAACATTGAACACAATTTTTGAACTGAAATTCTAAGAGCTCACCAATAGGAAAAATTCAGAAATTTCCCTAAAAAGCTACAGCAAAGAATTTTTATTATCCGCTTCAAATCTGTTACAATCAATTAAAAATGCAGTCCTTTTCCCTGGACTTGAAATCTGTAGTCCTTTGCCTAGACTTTTTCTTACACTTCCTCCTACACTACTACCTATACCACATCCCACAATATTGAAATAGTACTGATTTACTAGGAATAACACTCAACCAACACCTAGAAAAACTCAACAAATGTATTTAAACATAGCATTATTCAGCTAACACCTAACCTATGCCACTTATGGCTTGATTTTCCTAATTTCAAATGGTGACAAGGTTGTCAATAACTAAATTTGACCTTTACAATACTCAAATAAGCCTATCCCCTCCTCTTGACAAGTGTACAAGATTTAAATTTTTGAACTACAATAATTTTTGAAAGAAATCTTTATCCATATTCTACGCACTTCCAAGATGCTCCTGCATCACCAGATCCCATGTTTCATTTTTTACTATTTGATCAATTTCATCCTTTATGGTAAATGTCCAATTTTCATCTTTTATAGCTTCGAATAATTTTTTGGGTTCAATCTTGGAAAACAAAGTTGTGTCTTATTAATTCTGATTGATCAACCTTCTCATCCTAGTCTACATTAGCATTCACATGTCTAATAACTTGGAAAACTAGATGATCCTTATGTATTCTCCTACTTTAGTTTACTATCTTACTTCTTCCTCTTCATCATCAAATTGATTTGGTATTCTTTCATTATTTGAAACAACGTTCTCAATAATGTTGATTTTCTACAAGTTGGGCCTCTTGATGTCACCTGCCTCTTCAAATATCACATTAGAGGTTTCAATAACTTTGTGGAGTCTCTTATTGAAACATATATAAGTATAAATTATGGAGGAATAACTCAAGAAGATGTCATCATCAGATATTTAGTCTAATTTTCCAAGATTTTGTTCATTCCTCTTGATAAAACAATTGGTCTGAAATAATCTAAAATATTTGACATTAGTAGCCATTTTTTTCTATAGCTCATATGGATTATTGACACATTTTTATCTAACTTGGCATCTATTTAATATATAAATAAAAGTATTGGTATCATCTTCCAAAAAACCATCTAAAAGTTTGAAATCTTGAAACATAGTTCTAGTCATCTCTAGGATAGTTCTATTTTTCCTCTCAACTACACCATTCTATTGGGGTGCCCTAGAAGTAGAGTGTTATATTCTAATTCCTTGTTCATCAAAAAATTCATCAAAATTATAAGACCAAAATTCAACTCCTCTATCTGATCTTACACAATTCATTATTGATCCTTTTCATTTTCAACAAGAATTTTAAATGCTTTAAAATTTCCAAAAGGTTCTAATTTATCTTAAAATAAAATATCCAAGTCCTTATATTAAAGTAAATAATTAATAAAATAAATTAGTTATTACCTTGAATTCCTTTAGTTCTCATGTGTTGACAAAGGTTTGTGTGGATCAACTCCAATGGTATTGTACTAGAATGCTGCTCAGATTTGTATCTTATTTTGACTTGTTTTCCATGTAGGCATGCCTTGCATAGAGTATGAGGAATATTAGTGATTTTATGAATATGACTCAATAGTCCATTTGGATCGATCCTTACTAAATTATCAATGTTCAAATGTCTAAGTCTTATATGCTAAAACTAGGTTTCCTCTAATTGATTCATGAAGTACTTTTCTTTATTAGATTTATGAAACACATAAAAGTTGTTTTTTACCTTGTGAATGTTTTCAGCTAATATTCTATAATTGGAACTTCTCAATTGACACCCGTTTACATGAAAAGTCATAACATTTACTTGTTTACATAAGATTGTGTTCCAAACCTTTTACATATTAAATATTTTCATTTCTAGTATAACCATTATCAAAACATATATAGCCTTTCATAACTATGTTACTAGAGTTTTCAAAAACCAAACTGAACCTAAAAAAAAATTTTGAGAGAAAAAAACATAGTCTTATATCATGTCATATGACTTGAGCATCCAGTGTTTATGTACCATTTCTTATTTTTATCATCTTGAGTACGTAATGTAGTTTTTACAAACATGGATTCTTCCTTTGATTCCTACTCTTTATTTCTATGAATATTGGTTTTGTCATTGTTTAACCATTTGACAGTGTCAATAACTGGAAAGACTTTTTCCCAAAAGTCCATTTTTCAATACATTGCTATATATCCCTATTGATTGCAGTTATAGTGGATAGCCTCATTTTTTCTCCTTGAAGAGTAAGTATAGTCCTTACATCTATGACCACATTCATTACAAGTAAAATAGTGTCCATTAGAAATATAACTATACATGTTCATATTAATCACCCCTTTTATTTGATCATCAATACCCCATGACATGTTATCCACAAATTATTTTGAAGGGTTGGATTTTTGCTTGTCTTTAGAACATCAATAAAAGTCATAACTTTACGTTCCAATTTATCCATTCTTTGATTCAAATTTATATCAACCATGTTGGGGATCAACCAACAATATTGATTACCATTATGCAAGCAACTAAACACAGAATTATACCAGAATGATAAGTAACTAGAATCAGAAATAGCAAAGAATAAGAGATACAAGAAACCACCCAAAAAACTTGTATTAAACTCTTCCAGAAGGAAATACAATTGAAGAAAATCACACTTTCTTCTCACACCTCTCAGATGTATAGATCTCTTTCCCTCAAGAGTTCTCTCTCTCAATTAAAATCAAATCCAACAACCTGGATTTATACACATATACAATTGTACTGTCCAATTCAATAAGCTATGAAGATCTAATCCTATATATAATATTAGGAATCATGAGCATGCATTCAAAACCATTAGATGCACCTCCTAATCAAGGGCTCAAAATAGTCCTACTAAAGATAGAGATGTGGACTTAAGACTAACACTTAATCTTATCATGCAAAAATTTTGTTCAACCACGAAAATAGACTTTTGAGAACACACAGGTGACCGACATCGGTCCCTACCTATTTTCACATGACCAACATCTACCGATTTGTAATTGACGCCGACATCTCCCAGTCGACTCTTGACTGACATCAGTCTCTCCTAACCAACGCCGGCGACTATGTAACTCCAACAACCTACAATTTACTCATTTGGTGAAGCTTTTATCTCCACAACTCAACATCTTTTTATCGCGTCAGTAGACGGGCTCCTTGACAGCAGAATTAACAAATCTTCTTGCAAGTAGAGATCTTCATCAGCATCTATACCATCCCACCATGCTGCTGCGTTGGAGGAAAAAATAGCTTTAACGGCTGGATTTTTGCACGAGTAGTTGGGAGCAATATGACCAGGCTTGCGGCATATGTAGCAAATGGGCTTATGCGACTGAGGTCGGGGAGTGCGGCGTTTCTTCAAGAAATGATGAGGAGGAGCATAGGAATGCTTCTTGGGAAAAGAGTGGCACTTGTAAGATAATTGTCGGCGGCACTGCTTCTGTTGACGACGTGGTTGGACGTAGGGTCGGCAGCCATAAGGGGCTGTTTCTGGGAAAATGGGAGCAATGGAGGCTGCTTGATGCTTGCTGAGTTTCTACATTGATTTAGTCTCAGAGACTAACATCATGATATTCTGCTGCGTAAAATCAATAACATCAGATAAAGCAAGGTCTTCAATAGCAAGGCCTTTAAGATCGATGTATGACAACACACGATCTATAAGGTTATAAGGCATAGCATGCAGAAACTTTAATTTGACTTCAGTGGATGCAGAAGATTTGCATTCATAAGCCAGCTTACAGAATTGCTTAGCAAAAGTCTCAAACTGTTTGAGATCACACAGTTCCATTTTCATCAACCACTTCTTAGCTTCAAGCTGTCGGTTCCCGACAGGAGGAGCAAACTCATCAATTAGTAGTCTATACAATGCATTCAAAGAATCTGGCTGGCTATGAACATGAGCATGTTGTTGTGCTTCTGGGATGGAATCCCACCAGAGGTTAGTGATGCCCCATAGATATTTGACAGCAAAACTGGTCGTACCAGGTTGATCAAGATGAGATTGGACAGCAAGGACACAAATGGTATTACACCAGGTAGCTATTTCATTCATTGGGTCCAAAAGATCATCTATATTGAGATACCAGGGCTGTAGATGGATATGGGTACGCTGCATCAAAGAATGACTGGGTGACTTAGTAGACTTTTGTATAGTTTTGAAAGAAGGGCCAAAAGATACTGAACAAAAAGGTTTGGAAGACGATTCAGCCTTTTGGTCTTCTTTCGATAACCAACTAAGACTATCTTCTAAGCTATCTAACTTAGAATCTAAAGAATCAACTTTCTTCTGTATATTCTGTACAGTGTCTTTTATAGACAACACATCTCTACATAAATCATCAAAATTCTCAGAAAAGTGAGAATTGAATCTTGCCAGATAATTGCGTTGCTTGAACTCATTTGATGGATTCTCATAAGCAGTGGAGAAATATTGTACAAGTCCAGCAGCATGTCGATGAACACCTTTGGGCGGAGGCCATCTTCCACCTCTGTAGAGAGTAACTGTGTCTTCGGTATAGAAATCAAAACTGTTTTCTCTAGGAAGACTCATTAGTGTATGCGGTAAATCTTTGCCAAGATTTACTTCTTCATCCTCAATAAGAATATGACCTATTTTGACTGATCTACGGGATGAAGACGTAGATGGTCGAGAAGGAGAAAGGTGAGATTGCATGGATAAGGATCTAGGCAATATATTCACAGATCTGCCGTCACTGTGATGGACTGTGGCTTGGCCTTTAAGCTTGGGAGAAACATGTTTCAACCAATTGAGTTTCCATTCAGGAGGTACTTCGACGGTTTCTATATGTCCCTTTTGCAATTGGACGGTACCACTGAGTCTTCTGGCATAAGGCAGATTTTCTAAAATCTTGGGGTGGTTTGTATTGGTCATACTATACAAGATAGAGATATTAATTGAAGCATATTGGAATTCACCAAACATGTCTAGACCATACAAAGAGTAAAACAAACCCCAACAATCTAATGATCCATGCTTTACTTCTTTGCAACCTTTGTCACGGACTGCAACTGAAAGGTTAGGACAAAACTCAAAACAAATAACACCATCATTTAGTCGTCCAAGGCTAGATAATTGACAGGAATGCTGAAAGCTGACTTGGCGATGATCACACAAAGCTAGGTACAAAACTGGTTTAATATTTGCTGGAATCAAAGGTTGAATATATACCCTAATCAAACCAAAATGAACAAACTTTACATCACTATGAGATCTAATATATGTAATCTCTTGCTCAGGCAAAAGCGGGAGTAGATTTGTCTGAAAGGTTTTCTTGGGCTGATAACTGAGAACAAGCTCAAGAGATTTAATCCTTGGTTTGACAAATGACATATAAGTAGATGTATAAAGAAACTTTGATTTAACTAGTTCTGATTGCTTATAAACACTAGAAGCCTTAAGAGCCGGTGGCTTGAACATACTGGTTTCTTTTTCAAGATCTACTTCGGTAACTTCAATGTCTGGGCAGTCTGAAATCTGATCTGGAATGAAGGGAGGTAGCTCATACATTCCCTCAAGTTCATATTCATTAATCAATTCTACGGTAGCTGTGGAAGGTACTTTTCCAAATTCCATTGTGGGGAGATTTGGGTTCTGGAGTGCGAGAAATTTCTAGTCAGGGAATAGATATGCAAAGATAAAATGGCCTATGACAATAAGGGTGAATGGCCTGAGACTTGATGCAATAAGTTCCCAAAGAAATTTTCAAAGCGAAGAACTCAAAAGATCTGATCCACGAAATTGAAAAACAATCACAACTTACAATATACTTGAACAATGGCTCTGATACCAATCTTTTTATCGCGTCAGTAGACGGGCTCCTTGACAGTGGAATTAACAAATCTTCTTGCAAGTAGAGATCTTCATCAGCATCTATAACATCCCACCACGCTTCCGCAAGTAGAGATCTTCATCAGCATCTTTTTATCGCGTCAGTAGACGGGCTCCTTGACAGCGGAATTAACAAATCTTCTTGGCAGAAACCACCAAAGGAAATCCGAGAACCTATTTGGGAACAGATAATGCCTGCTTAAGAACCAGTTCTTGCAGCAGATCCCAGGTGGGATGATGGCTACGAAGAAGAGGATGAAGTCGGAAGCATATTTTATTCTGACCAAGACTACTGCCCAGGAGAATGCAGTATACCAGAAGAAGAAGCAGAACCAGAACTACCAGAAGATATCTACACAGAACCAATCACTGTCCAAGATCCAGGAAGGCAAAAATTGGTATGTACTAGTATCCCTTCCTTAGAATTGCCACAACCAGCCTACCTTAACCATCTCATCAATGGTATATTTGCGCAATTCTTCACTCTTGAAATTAATGGTAGATATGTGGATGCCCAAGTTGATACTGGAGCTTCTTTGTCATTTGCAAAGCCACAACTCATTAGTGATTGGGAGACACTAGATGAGCGACTAGCTTACAAGAGCATAGACATCCAGGGGAATAGTTTCACCTGTAATAAATACAAACACCAGCAACCCCTGAGAATCCAAAATAAAATCTTCCATTGTGACTTTTTTGCATTAGAAAAGATGCCTATTGATGTCTTGTTAGGAGGATCCTTTATAGATAGGTACACTCCCTATGGTGCCACAGCCAAAAGCATTATGTTTACTATAGAAAATGAAAGGTTGAGAATTCCTCGGCTCATATATGCTACTGAGCAATTTCTTAGTGCCATGACTCAAAGTCCTGAAGTCATTCCTGCTGAAATACTTGCCTTAGGAGAAAAAATTAAGTCTACTATCTGTTCAGAGAATCTGCAACAGTTTTGAGCTAAATCAATTCCTGAAATGGAAATTAAAATTCTTGAAGGCAAACATATGAAAGTTGGAAAGAAAATCCCTATTCCAGCACATGACTATTCTGATATGGAAAACCAGATTAAGGATCTGGAAAAGAATGGTTTCATAGAGAAATCAACCTCTCCATACTGCTGTTATGCTTTTATGGTCAACAAGCATTCAGAGCAGAAAAGAGGAAAGAAAAGGGTGGTCATCAATTATAGACCATTAAATGCCATTACAGAACCATTCCCATATCCAATCCCAGATAAAAGCTATCTCTTGGAGAAAGTTGTAGCCTGCAAATACTTCTCTCAGTTTGATTGTAAATCCGGCTTTTATCAGATTCGAGTCAAGGAAGAAGACAGAGCCAAGACAGCATTTAGTTGCCCCTTTGGCCACTACCAATGGACTGTCATGCCTTTCGGGTTGATGAATGCACCGGCTTACTATCAGGCACACATGGACAAAATTTTTGAAGGCACTTCCCAGTTTCTCTGTGTATATATTGATGATATTTTGATTTTTAGTGATTCTTTTGATGAACATGTTATTCATCTCTCAAAAATTTTACAGTTGGCTACAGACGCAGGAATAGTGTCATTTGAAACTAAGATTCAGTTATGCACTACTGAATGTAACTTTCTCGGGATGATTATCCGAGACTCAAAACTGCAAATCCAGCCGCATATCAAGGAGAAGGTCATCAGTTTTCCAGAGCAACTTGAAAGAGCTAAGTTGCAAGCATTTTTGGGACTTTTAAATTATCTGAATAGTTTTTATCCTAACTCTGGTGAAGACAGATTTGTACTTCAAGAACTTCTCCAGAAAAGAAAAGTGTTCCACTGGGAACAACACCATACAGAAGCTGTTCAGAAGATCAAGCGTAAGGTTGCTTCCTTACCAGAACTACACATTCTGAAATCCCAAGAAATGAAAGTCTACACTGATGCCTCTGATCTCTCATGGGGAGGAATACTTGTTTCTATTGTAAATAATGCTGAGTTTGTTTGCAAGTTTGCTAGCGGTGTGTTTAGTACAGATGTATTGAAATGGATTTCCTCTGATAAGGAAATCTATGCTGTTAAGAAATGTTTGGAAAAATTCATGCTTAAATTGTTACATCTGCCACATTTCACTGTTGTAACTGACTGCACCCGATTTTTAACCTTCCGAGAAAAAGATCATGGTAGGAAGGATGGTCGTGGTAAGTATGTCAGGTGGCAAGCATTTTTCCACCAATTCAATTTTTCAGTACAGCATATAGAAGGTAAGAATAATATTATAGCAGATTGGCTTAGTAGGAATCCTCCTGCTACCCTTATGCATCAGCCTGCACCTGTACCTGGTTTTAACTTAACCAGAATCTTGAATCAAGCATTTGAATCTTTAAGTGTTGTGGTCCAAGAACAAGTCTTAAGAGAAGGCATGCATCCTCAGTTCACCAGGATTTCTCATGCAGCGTCATTAGATCTACAAATGTCTGCAGCAGTCATAATTCAAGCAGATCGCAGACACAATAGTGGAACCATCACCATTGAAAGGCTAAACAGTGAATATCTTTACAACCAATTCACTGACTTACTAAAGAGACCACTTTGGACGTGGCATATCAGAATTAGATCGGCACACAATGAACATCTTTATAGATGGATAGCAAGATATGGCCCTCACAGAATCCCTGAAGAACAGAATCACAGTCAGGACACCATGGTTCATACAATTATTAGGCGACAACTTGAGTGGGAATCACATTTCCACTGCACGCCACGACATATGCCATGTGACAGGGGCCCATGCCGACATTGGTATCTGCAAAGCACGTTCCAAATCAGATGCCTTTTCCAGCCTATCTCAGAGGATGATTTATTCGACGAAGCGGAAGACATGTTGGGCCCACAACCCATGGTCCCATCATCATCATCATCCGCACGTCAGTCTAGTGGTGGGTCTCATAGCATCTCACTATAGCATGCGCTGTAAAGCATGATGAGACAGACACCGCCTTGCCAGCGAGCAGGCAGGACCTCTCAAATTGCTATAAATAAGCCTTAGTTCTTAGTATAGATCATCAAAAAAAAATTTGAGTGAAAATCTAGTAGCCTTGTAAAAGAGTATGCTCTTCACTTGCCCTTTTCGAAGGATCCTGTGAATCAGAAATTGAAACAAGGATATTGTATAAGTGTGTAATAGTTTTGAGTTAAATATTGAAGCCGTAGCCATTCGGCCCCTGCCTCCTATCGCAGGTTTCTGCCAAGAAGATTTGTTAATTTCGCTGTCAAGCAGCCCGTCTACTGACGCGATAAAAAGATTGGTATCAGAGCCATTGTTCAAGTATACTGTAAGTTGTGATTGTTTTTCAATTTCGTGGATCAGATCTTTTGAGTTCTTCACTTTGAAAATTTCTTTGGGAACTTATTACATCGAGTCTCAGGCCATTCACCCTTATTGTCATAGGCCATTTTATCTCTGCATATCTATTCCCTGACCAGAAATTTCTCACACTCCAAAACCCAAATCTCCCCACAATGGAATTTGGAAAAGTACCTTCCACAGCTACCGTAGAATTGATTAATGAATCTGAACTTGAGGGAATGTATGAGCTACCTCCCTTCATTCCAGATCAGATTTCAGACTGCCCAGACATTGAAGTTACCGAAGTAGATCTTGAAAAAGAAACCAGTATGTTCAAGCCACCGGCTCTTAAGGCTTCTAGTGTTTATAAGCAATCAGAACTAGTTAAATCTAAGTTTCTTTATACATCTACTTATATGTCATTTGTCAAACCAAGGATTAAATCTCTTGAGCTTGTTCTCAGTTATCAGCCCAAGAAAACCTTTCAGACAAATCTACTCTCGCTTTTGCCTGAGCAAGAGATTACATATATTAGATCTCATAGTGATGTAAAGTTTGTTCATTTTGGTTTGATTAGGGTATATATTCAACCTTTGATTCCAGAAAATATTAAACCAATTTTGTACCTAGCTTTGTGTGATCGTCACCAAGTCAGCTTTCAGCATTCCTGTCAATTATCTAGCCTTGGACGACTAAATGATGGTGTTATTTGTTTTGAGTTTTGTCCTAACCTTTCAGTTGTAGTCCGTGACAAAGGTTGCAAAGAAGTAAAGCATGGATCATTAGATTGTTGGGGTTTGTTTTCCTCTTTGTATGGTCTAGACATGTTTGGTGAATTCCAATATGCTTCAATTAATATCTCTGTCTTGTATAGTATGACCAATACAAACCACCCCAAGATTTTAGAAAATCTGCCTTATGCCAGAAGACTCAGTGGTACCATCCAATTGCAAAAGGGACATATAGAAACCGTCGAAGTACCTCCTGAATGGAAACTCGATTGGTTGAAACATGTTTCTCCCAAGCTTAAAGGCCAAGCCACAGTCCATCACAGTGACGGCAGATCTGTGAATATATTGCCTAGATCCTTATCCATGCAATCTCGCCTTTCTCCTTCTCGACCATCTACGTCTTCATCCCGTAGATCAGTCAAAACAGGTCATATTCTTATTGAGGATGAAGAAGTAAATCTTGGCAAAGATTTACCGCATACACTAATGAGTCTTCCTAGAGAAGACAGTTTTGATTTCTATACCGAAGACACAGTTACTCTCTACAGAGGTGGAAGATGGCCTCCGCCCAAAGGTGTTCATCGACATGCTGCTGGACTTGTACAATATTTCTCCACTGCTTATGAGAATCCATCAAATGAGTTCAAGCAAAGCAATTATCTCGCAAGATTCAATTCTCACTTTTCTGAGAATTTTGATGATTTATGTAGAGATGTGATGTCTATAAAAGACACTGTACAGAATATACAGAAGAAAGTTGATTCTTAAGATTCTAAGTTCGATAGCTTTGAAGATAGTCTTAGTTGGTTATCGAAAGAAGACCAAAAGGCTGAATCGTCTTCCAAACCTTTTTGTTCAGTATCTTTTGGCCCTTCTTTCAAAACTCTACAAAAGTCTACTAAGTCACCCAGTCATTCTTTGATGCAGCGTACCCATATCCATCTACAGCCCTGGTATCTCAATATAGATGATCTTTTGGACCCAATGAATGAAATAGCTACCTGGTGTAATACCATGCGTGTCCTTGCTATCCAATCTCATCTTAATCAACCTGGTACGACCAATTTTGCTGTCAAATATCTATGGGGCATCACTAACCTCTGGTGGGATTCCATCCCAGAAGCACAACAACATGCTCGTGTTCATAGCCAGCCAGATTCTTTGAATGCATTGTATAGACTACTAATTGATGAGTTTGCTCCTCCTGTCGGGAACCGACAGCTTGAAGCTAAGAAGTGGTTGATGAAAATGGAACTGTGTGATCTTAAATAGTTTGAGACTTTTGCTAAGCAATTCCGTAAGCTTGCTTATGAATGCAAATCTTCTGCATCCACTGAAGTCAAATTAAAGTTTCTACATGCTATGCCTTATAACCTTATAGATCGCGTGTTGTCATACATCGATCTTAAAGGCCTTGGTATTGAAGACCTTGCTTTATCTGATGTTATTGATTTTACGCAGCAGAATATCATGATGTTAGTCTCTGAGACTAAATCAATGCAGAAACTCAGCAAGCATCAAGCAGCCTCCATTGCTCCCATTTTCCCAGAAACAACCCCTTATGGCTGCCGACCCTACGTCCAACCACGTCGTCAACAGAAGCAGCGCCGCCGACAATTATCTTACAAGCACCGCTCTTTTCCCAAGAAGCATTCCTATGCTCCTCCTCATCGTTTCTTGAAGAAACGCCACACTCCCCGACCTCAATCGCATACCGCAAGCCTGGTCATATTGCTCCCAACTGCTCGTGCAAAAATCCAGCCGTTAAAGCTATTTTTTCCTCCAACGCAGTAGCGTGGTGGGATGTTATAGATGCTGATGAAGATCTCTACTTGTAAGAAGATATTTATGAACCTGTGTTCGAAGATCTTCCAGATGAAGCATCAGATGATGAAGATGCAGCAGAGCTAGACTCTCTAGTAGATGATTTGGAACAACCAATGACCAACATGCAGAGAGGATCAAGATCCTATAGATCTAATCCTTCCTACGAAGCCTATGGTCCCTGGTCCAGAGCACACCAAGAAGTTCCAGAAAGACCAGAATGCCCTAGAGGACGAGGCAACCAAAGACGAGATACCACAACCTACAAACTTTTACTATTGCTTCTATTATTCTTTTTTATGTCTTAACACTATCAATTCTTGTAATCATCTCATGACATAAAAAAGAAGTTAGGTCTAAATTTCTACTCCCTATCATGTTATTCAATCTTTCAAACTTTTATTTTAGACATTCATATTTTTGCCTTGAAAATTTGAGTTCTGACAAATCACATATTAGTTCACCTTAAATGAAAGTCTAAGGCTCTTTGTCCTTCATTGTACTTATGATCACCTTCAAGAAGTTAAAATTGCAATGAAGGTCCTACTCTGATACCAATTGTTAAAGTTATATGCTCTAAGGGGGTTAATCAATGATGTCTAATAATCTAAACTTCAATTCTAATCCTTTTAAACTCTTAACCAAATAATATTACCATTCATCAAGCATGCACATCATTTATAGAAATGAATAATAGAGATAATCAAGATCACACATAAAACATAACATCTACATGGGAAACCATCTTGAATAATAAAACCCAATAGAACCTACATAATGGACTATAGTCCTATAATAATAATATATAAATTTATACTAGTACCAACTGATCAAGGAATACCCATCACTTAATACCCATCACTTAATTTAGTGAGACACCCATCCCAAAAAGAGAAACTAACCCCCTAGGCATCCAATCACCCACTCACCTTCATTGATCTTATCTCCACTATGAAATCTGATGTCTTATACATTTTATGATTGAATTATCTTACTTTCACTCTTCTTCACCCTTCTATCTCTCTCAAACAAGTCATCACAGACCATAAAACTTGATCATATAAGTAATGCATCCAAAATCCTCTTTTGAATATCTCTAGTCCTCTTGGTTCTTTTTTCATCCATTATATACATTAGTCCATCCATGAAGCACACTCTCTCTGATCTCTTTCCTTTGTCTCTTTCTTTTACTCTCTCAATTCATTCACATCAAATCTAGAAATCATTGCCTTGGTCTTCACTATTTATAGAGTCTTCATGAATATTAACTTCTTGATCACCCATAAGACTTTACTTAACCCTTAAAACATATATCATGCTTAGACATATCTTAAATATATTATCATAGGTTGGCCATAACATCTACGGTTCACACTTAAGCATTTATGCCTTTCAATTAGGCCTTAGTAGCCCTTATAGGTCTCACTAAGACATATTACCCTTTTATCACTTCACTAAGTAGATTAAGAACATAATATCATTTAAAAATACATGGGTCCAATCCTTATGACCTCTATGCCATATTCAATAGATTACTCCCACCAAAACATTCTTCTGATAAAGAAAAAATATATTGAACAAAATTCTATACTAATTAGCACCATAAATAAATAAATAGTCAAATTTGAATATCCATAGCTTTGTCTATACAATCATTAAGAAAATTTAAATATATTATCTAGATATGCCTTGAATTCCTCTACATCTTTAATTTTTACTGCATCAAGAAATTCATCCTGGATGAAAATATATATCTCAAAACATAAGCACTAGTTTTCCCTCATTAATTTCAATATTTGAATTCCAATAGTCACTATTTAGACACTAAACATCAAGCATAACCTTATATCATGCTCCCTAGAAATTGTGGATAAGTACACACTATTTCTCGCCTTTGATTAGCTCAATATTTACCTTGTAATGCTCATCATTGATATTGGATAAGAGATATTTTGATTGTGCCACTTGGCACCTCTTCTTGACTTCTACACATTTAAATTTTAACTTGAACCACACCATTGATCTCTATCAGTATGAACACCCATGAACCATTAATCTTATGTCAACTCAATGAGATAGTGACACTTTTAACAAGTGCATGTAATCAGAGACTTTGACATTTTGAATAAGTATGCATCATTGGATGAAGATCTAGATGATGTATGTTCACCATTATATCAACTAATTAGTGACCTTAGACTTCAATGTAGTTAAAATTGATGATTTCTACCACTTCATAGTCTAGAAAATCTACTTCTAAGGTTAATAAATTGAGCTAGAAAACACTTCTAGAGTCCATATTTTTAGGGTAATTTCTTGGCAATATAGATGACATGTCTATAAAATCATTTATCCTCATCTAAATTTATAATTACCTAAAATAAATACATAAACTTATTCATTCATTCATATCTACATAACATGCAATGATATTTTGGCTTCTTTTAAGCTAGAAGATGCATGTTTCTCATTCTAAATGATAAAGTGGCATACCATAACTTCACCATGACATCTATGGATGCCTCAAAACTTATTCTTTGTCCTTATAGACCTGAAAACATGCCATATCTCTCCAAAACATCAATATAATCACTTCATCATTGATGCATTAGTACCACATGTTGTTTTTTGACATCAATTACAACCAAACATCAATGAATATACTTAGCATGGTTATAAACAAGTCTGATTGTTGTCAATATGACCCCTAAGTTACATTCTTCCCTAAATAGTATCACCCTACTTGGATAACAACTCTATGTGGCTCTATTTTTTTTTTGTAGGACTATTCTTATCTTCTAGGATCACTTGTGCCTATGTTTGTGGTTTATGTTCCTATGCACACAAAATTTAAAACTCTATATTGTGAATAGAATAACTAGTTAAATATGAAAACCATAATCCTCCTTGAAAGTATGGCATGAGAAGAAAATGTTTTTTTTATTTTTAGGATATGCTAGACATAATCAATACACCATTGTAAAACTATTTGCCTACATACCATTACTCTGAGGATAGATCAATCTTGAGGTAGTTCTTCCACATAGTTCTTGTTGGAAGTACAAGTGAATGCTATAATGATAGTGATCATGAATACCTTAAGTGTACTTGAGATTAGAAATCTTACAAATATTATCATAAGGAATTTGAAGATGATATTATGAATAAATACTGAAGAAAAAGGATTGATAAATCTTGATTTTACTCAGCTTGTTATTTGAATAGGATTTTTGCATCTATTTTCCATCTAGTGGATATAGATCTAATAGTCTAGTTTTTATAGTCATCCTTAACTTATGTGGATATTAAAATGTTCTAAATATAAAAATGCAAGGGTCATACATTTAAAAATATATTTTTTCATAAGAGTTTGGGAAAGGAACACTAGCTCCAAGTTGGGGAACTTAGTGCCATGTGGGTCGAGTGTCCTTAATGTGGTGGTAGTGTCTAGCTCGTAGGTGTTTGGGAAAAAAGGGTTAATATATGGGAATGTAGTTATATGATTATGTTAAAGATAATTGGAGATGCCTGTGGTCCATACAATGGATGAAAAAATGTGATAAAAGGCTCTAGGATAGGTCTAGGGGTAAACTAGGAATAAGTTCTCTCAAGAAACACTCTTAGCATCCAAATATGACTTTTTAGTTATTACAATATGTTTGAATAAATATCTAAAATAAATATATATGTTCATTAATATGAAATTTTTTCTAATAATTTATTAAACAAATGAAATAGTTTGGTGAAGGCTACATATTTCATTCACATATGTGACATGTCACTTAACGTTACATGTGTGTCTGGTCTAACTTATTCAAGTCCTTGATTCAAATACCATATCACTAACCATCACCATCACTAATTACCTCCACTTAAAAATTTAAATTATTTCATGTTCTATATGGCTATAACCTTCCCCTCAAAATGGGTTTAACAATCATAGGTTTTGCATGATACATAAATAAACTAGTTTTAACTATTTTGTGTTCAAATATTTTTATCAATCATCCTATGTTTGATATCGATTATTCCCACTCATAATAGTAACTTATTTATCTTAAACTATAATCATGACTTTCTTTAACATTCAATTGAGTTATGATTTCGTAATGATGAGTCTAGAGGAGAAGGTGGATTTAGCAATGACTATATTAGAGGAAGAATTTTAAATAAACAACATGATAGTCTATGTAGAGAAGGACAAAATTGGGAGATGAAAAAATAAGGGTATATTCAAAGAGACTATTTTTTTCACATGAGTATGAAATCAAAAATTTGTAATGAAATATATATGGTAGAGCTATAAAATCATCTGTGTAGGTGTAACTATTGGCAATGCAATAAATGATAGTAATAAGCACTCACGATGCCCTCATCCACACTTGAGAATAGAAAATGACCAATTAAATATATCAAATCTGTGTAAGCTATGAAACTCTATACAATTGGTGAAGTACATGTAAAGCCTTCAATCAATTTATTATGAATAAGAAACATGTACTAACTCAAGTTTATTTTTTATGAATTATTTATGTCAATTAAAGGTAACATGAAGTATCAATGCACATGAATTGTTGGGGATTAGTATTTGCATTTGGTAAATTAATTGTTAGTTATTTACCATGTGTTAAATACTATTATATTATTGGTTACTTGGTAAGTATATTATTATTGTGAATTAAAAAAATACTTTTGTATATATGTTTGAGTATTCTTAGGACACTACAAGATATTTATGGGAGGAGTAGTTGTAGTAACCTCCTATAATACATGACTACCATCTCCTGTATGTATGTACGTACGTACGTATGTATGTATGTATGTATGTATGTATGCATGTATGTATGTATATATGTATGTATGT
This sequence comes from Torreya grandis, assembly GCA_037957365.1. Taxonomy (NCBI): domain Eukaryota; kingdom Viridiplantae; phylum Streptophyta; class Pinopsida; order Cupressales; family Taxaceae; genus Torreya; species Torreya grandis. The sequence goes on from JARHVA010000895.1 coordinate 107,204, forward strand.
ATGTATGTATGTTTGTATTTATGTATGTATGTATGTCTATCGAATGTTTAAAAAATTTAATTAAATATAATTTTTATATCCCTTATTCTATAGTATAACTCATTGTATGAATTAAATATGTGCATAAATCTCCTATAAGAGATAATGTTGGTATCAAAGATATGTTTTGTTTGGGATTCTTTCAGAATGAAATATCTAGCATTATGAACAAAATGATTTTATAATTTGTATAAGGAATAGTCACCATTTTTTACTACACATTATTAGGATGAATTATATATATATATATATATATATATATATATATATATATATATATATATATATATATATATATATATATATATATATATATATAAAGTTTATAGATGTTACATTATTATCACTATGTTTTCAACATTATCATTAATGGTGAAATCTTAGATCACTTGGTGATATCCACCTAGAATTTAAGATCAATATGCATACCTATTACATGGTTTTAACATTATCATGTCTGATAAATGATTCCTATCTATACATCTTAAATTATAACATGACTCTATATCACCGGTCTCTTTCATCATCATGAGATCAAGTAATTTTCCTATGTATTGCCAATATTTATTCCATCACCTAATTTATGGAGGAATTAATAAGATCAGTCAATACACTCATCTATTATGATCAACACTCTTGATGTTATCCTGACATTTTTATAGTTATTATTTATACATCCTTCACCTTTGTGCAATCTTCATGCAACATATAGTCTTTATGGAGTCTTCAAAGACCAATCGATCCACAACATACAAATGACAAGATCAAAGGCCTATTATCCATAGTTTCTAATAATAAATTATTCACATCGTTATTAATGAAATACACTTAACTAAACATCTCGTGCGTCAAGTGTCCCTTATATATCTATCATAGTTCTAGCTCAAACAAATATAGGTTATATTATTTTTTAAAGTTTTAGTTTATTATGAGTCATTTTTAGGTTTTACTTAAGTTTATTTTATTTTAGGGATGGTCAAATATGTATTTAAAATCCTTACATTAATTCCTAGGTCTTCAATGTATATATGTTTCATAAATTTAGTCCCCAATGACGAGGCCCATGTGATTTGGTGGCATTTCTTTTAAATTTTCTGTTCGATTCTAGTTGTGTGTGAATAATAATATAGGCATTATCAATGTTATAAATTGTAATAAATAAGTATTATTTCTTTATATTTTCCACTAAAATAAGATAGTGATGAGAGATGATAAAGTATTGTAACATCATGATATTCATGGTTGTTTCTTAACCATTTGGAAAACCATCATGTTATGGTTTTTTATTATCCACTTATGAAACCATCATGTTGTGGTTATTGGTAAACCACTTATAAAACCATTCTAGAGGTTGTTAGCTTTCCTAAAAAATACAACCATCCAGATCATGAACTTGTAGAGGTGGCACATTATAGTAAAATATAATGTTTTCCCCATGTAAAAATTAAGGAGGGGGAATTTTGGGGATTAATATCTACATTAGGTAAATTAGTTGTTATCCACTTACCATGTGGAAAATATTACTAGTTTATTAGCTAGTTGGTTAGCATATTATTGTTTCAAAAAAGTTTAATAATTCTTTTGCATATAGGTTTGAGTATCCTTGGGATATTGCCAAATATTTTTAGGAGGAGGAGTTGTAGAAACCTCCTAGAATATAGGACCACCATCTATTACATATATGTATGTTTTTCTATGGAATGTTTTAAAAATGTAATTGAATATAATTTTTTGTGTTCTCATATTATGTAGTACAACTTAAATGATGTATGATTTAAAATTATACATAAATCTCCTATAAGATTAAACATTAATGAATATAAGATTTAAATTCTATTGATAGATAGATTATGCCTAAGGACATGGGATATTTCAAAAGTGCTTCTAAGTCTTAGATATACCAGTATATCATTAATTAGTTTCATGGAAAACATCTGTTATAATATATGTGTGATTTGAAATGGGAGTCAGGTAAATCGAACCAATATCATGAATTTTGGTTTGGTGTAATATATGGCCAGCCTAGCATATGGTGATTACTACCAACATTGTAAAAGATGATGATTTATTAATATTAATACAATTAGCATAGTTTCAGTATGTACGATTAGTAATAGGCATAGCCTTTCATCACCATGTTACATAAATATTTAGATCAAACACCTTCATTAATGCATACATCCAAACAATAACATCTCTTAGGGTAAATCCTCTTCCTATCCATCATCATTCCCTTTTGGAATATATGACTCTACCCTAACCCATCTTCCCTCATATAAGGTTTAATTTATCCTTTATTTACCATAAGGTAAAGCATCTGAGTCCCTTATCTCAAAAACCCTTCATTTAAGTGTGAATGAGTTGAAGCAAGTCAAGAAAAAGGCCTCTGCCACTAGGAATAAAATGCCCCTTCCTTACATGACATTTGAAAGTCTTCTTCCCTTCATATGGAAAGGCACTTATGCAAATCAAGGACTAGATGAAAAAGACATAACATCTATTATTATTTCTGTCAATGGATGAAATATGTTTCAAACACCTTTGAATTTGGAATGCATTGGTGGTGTTGTCTGAGGTGCTGATTTTAGAATAACAACTAAAGAGGTTTTAGATCAAGCATTAGTGAGTTTGATCCACATGGGGATAGAAAATATAGATGAACACTACATATGTTCTTTTATAGACTTTATATATTTGAATATATTAAAGTTTGATAAAAATAAGCACTTCACTTCAACTGATAGCTATGGCTCTAACTCGTTTGTGTCCAACTGAGTGAAATTTCCAAACTACTAATTAGATTTGGACTAGGGAAAAATAGTTTCCATTATCCCTTCACTTAATCCTATTGATGGGATGGTTTTATTGATTCCTTCCTATACCAAAGATGGTGGCATATATTTTTCCCTAATTTTTTTCAAGTCTCACATGCTCACATTTGAAAAAATGTTCCAATGAAATATGATATGTACACCATGGATTTGGCATGGATTTTTTTAGCCAGACTGTTAGCCACTCCTATAGTACAACATTCATCTATACAAATAACTTACAATTGCAGTTTTTCAATTATTTTGTCACAGAGATGTCTGAATTAAAAAAAATGAAGAATGTACTATTAGTCAGCTACAAAAATTATTATGGTTAATGATTGAATATTTAATAATGTTCATATATAATTATATTATATAATATTTAAAAAAATATTATATATAACTATAGATTAATAATAATATTAATAATTCTTTTAGGATCATATATAAACAAAGATATTTTACTATATATTAATATTTCAATTTATTATTTAATTTAATATAATATATAAATATAATATAATTTATTTTATTATTATAATACATATACGTATAAATATTATATTGTATATTAACTTTAAAATTATAATTTAATATCATATTATATATTATATAAATGTAATACATTAATACATATTATGTTCCTTCATATGATATCGCAATGAGTTGTGCGAGGAGGAGACATTTAGTTTCTTGATGATTTTGAACAAGTGGTGGAGAAAGACTAAATAATAAAAACATGCAAATAATCTATTTACATTAAAATAATTTACCTTTCAAAAAATAAATGTTTAGATTTCTCTAATTATTATTTAAATTTTTTGAATTTAAAAATAAGAATAAAAGAAAAGAAAAATCAACCCTACCTCCTTAAATATATTCTTGAACAAAACCCAAAATAAATTAAAAAAATGAGTTTTTTATTTCTTTAATTGAGGCGTCCGGTAAGAAAACCTCACCCTCTAGAAAAACGCAAGTTTGACCCGATACATTGTGACATGTGACTCCGTAGTTACAAAGTTCAAAAGCTGCCATTTTAAGGGTGTTTTCAAATACAAATGAATTCTCCTTTACTACTTATATTTTAAGCAGGTTTAGGTTTTGCTAAAAGACAGCCTTATAGTCTCAAGTTTGCCATTTAGACATTCAAACGCACAAGACTTCAAGGTGGGTCAAAACAACTTGCTTTCACTCATCACACCATCTTTAAAAAAGAACGCTAAGCTGACACATCTTTATATAATGCGTGTACCCTCCGAAGCTCTAATACCTAACCTAGTAATGGCAGAGTATAGTTATTTAGACGCAGATTTTTATTTCAATTCGCTGCAATTCCTTCCTAACGTATGGAGAATCGAGTTCGTAACAGAACTAGCCTCAAAATTTGTTGTAGCCAGTAGCTCAAATTTGTTTTCTCGTCTTCTTTTTATTTATATACCTATGGAATGTGATGTACAAGCAGTGTATACAGATACGGCGAAAGGAAAGCGCTGGAAAGGCGCGAACAATCTCAATGAATGATCAATCGGAGAACAAAAGCGGAGCAGAGCAATATTCATATCTGAGCAGATAAAACAAAGGAGGAAAATAGCTTAAAGGCTTTTCAGGCATCGCTTGAAAAGCCGAATTCCGTAAACTTTAGGGCAAGGAGAGGTGACCCCACTGATAGACACAGCTTAGCCGAAAGAGTAAGTTAATTCAAACGTTTTCTCCTGAAGATATTATGGTAAAACGAAAATTAAATTGTTGTAATAATTTGGTAAAGCCCTTAGGTTTTGGCTAAAATATAGACGAATACTTGCTTTTTGGTGCGGGGCAGTAGGTGCGGAGAAAAAAAATCAGCGAACGCATGAATTGTTTGCCGGATTTGGTTCCAGGATGTAGTAAGGTACGGTACATTAGGTGCGGAGAAAAAAAATCAGCGAACGCATGAAGTGTTTGCCGGATTTGGTTCCAGGATGTAGTAAGGTACGGTACATCTGAATTTCAACAAAACTAACATTCTTCTGATATCATTTGTTTATTTAATATTTTTGTTTTTCAGATCACGGGTAGAGCATTAATGCTAAAGGAAATCATCAATCAAGTTACTATTTTGATTATTACAAGCTTTACATTCCTTTTTTTCGCTACCAGTTTTTTATCAAGAAAAAAATAATAACTATATCGAACTTTTACCAGACATGCCAAAGTGACATAATTAACAACATTCAAAGCCCTTTTTTATATATATGTTAATGTTATGAGTTATGTAATATTTTTATATTGTATAGTATCCCATCTTTTTATATATGTATTTTTTATTATTTTAAATTTAATTTTAACAACATTCAAAGCCCTTTTTTATATGTTTATTAATGTTATGGGTTATGTAATATTATTATATTATATTGTATCCATCTTTTTATATATGTATTTTTTTATTATTTTAAATTTAATTTTAACAATATTCAAAGCCCTTATATATATATATATATATATATATATATATATATATATATATATAGTAATGTTATGAGTTATGTAATATTTCTATATTGTAGAGTATCCCCCATATATATATATATATATATATAAATATAATTTTTAATTTAATTTTGTTATACGTGTGTTGGGCCTTTTCTTTTATTAATTCTTATTATTATTTAATATAATTATAATGATACTTGTTATTAGATTTAGTAAAATTGAAAAAAATATATATCAGAAAATAATTAAGTGCTTCGTAAACATGAAATAAACAACTAATATGTATAACAATAAACAAAGTCCTGTATACATAACAAACTAAGATAAAAACACTTACCATAAATATACTTGTACGAATTTTAATAACCATATATCCAATTAATATTATCTATAAAAATAGCAAAAACATATTTTTACAAATTTAAAAACGTTAAATTTAATTAGTATAATGTATAAATATATTTACAAATAGATATGATTGATTTCACCATATCAACTGAATGTATTAGGCATGCATTTATTTATCATTTTATAGCACATTATTTAAATGAATTATAATATATTATTCAATCATAATCTATACGCACCCAAATATAAATTTAAGACTTCTGATCGTACATCTAAATAACTAAAAAACATCTTAAATTAAAAAAATAAACACCCGCATAATATACAACTAAAAAAAGCCACACACACACACAAACTAATATCTTTTGATATAATATTTGATTGTCAACTACCATAAATATGAGTTAAAAAACTTTTCCAAATTACATGTATTGAGTATTTAATAAATTTTAAAAAATTAAAATATAATTATATGTGCATTTAGTTCCCTCATAAGTAATTATACATATACAATTAAAAAGAAAAATAGAGCATTTTTGTGTAGTGCTATGCATGTGAGTTATTAGGTTTTTTAAAGTTACATGTACTAAGTATTTTATCACTTGTAACAAATATCATATCTATATAGTTAGTATTTGAATAATTATTTATATAAGCACCTATGAGTAGTAGTTTAATGATAAGAAACCAACAACTTTTACTACACATAAGTTTCTAATCTCTTTTAGAAAACCTAATTATTTTAGTATTTTTTTTTTTTAAAATGATCATTCTCATTTTAATATAGATATTTTTCATTAATATATTTAACATGATAGTCCTAGCACTTCTTATAAATTTTTTTCTATGAAATTATATGTATTTAAATATTAATTATGCGTGGGAAAACAAAACTGGATTATTATCCAACTCATAAAATAGACTTACAAGTGCCTTATTAGACACTAGAAGTTGAGAGTAGTGTAAGGTTTTTGAATCCTATGATGCTCTCCTAAAGGATTAGTAGTTGGATGTTAGATTATGTATACACAAGGTTTTTAAGTTAACAAGGGATCCCCCATACATGCAGTATCTATAATTTGTATACACTTATTGTATATGTTTTTCTTACAAAATCTTATGTTTGATTTCATAGCCTATAAATATGACTTGAAATCAATATGAAATGATTGAAATACCAGACACATATTTTGTAAATTTAATTATCAACCCCCTCAATGAGACAAATGTTTGTGTGCATTCAAAACTACTACATCAATTATAAATTACACTCAGATGAAATAAGTTTAGTATCCAAAACAACACATAATTTGTTATGCAATTTGTTGTTGATGTTAAAAATATGACAATTCCTAATGTAAATGAAAGTACAAAGAGTAAAATGAAAATTTATGAAATTTCATCCACAGTTGATTCTCACACTTGTTTTCTATCCTAGATTGAATTGCTTTGAATTAATGTTATGACCACATGTGATAAAAATTCAAACATGACATCAAACCCTCTTGTGCATGACCACATTGTAGATAAAAATGAAGATTATGTACATAAATACCTTATGGAAATGGTCCAAGAAACAAATTTAGAACTTGAAATAATGTACAAATTTCTACACTAAAAAAATATTTTGACCAACATCATGGGGGGTCAAGTCACTAGTAATTGGTATTTTCATCAAAGTGTTTTAGTGCTTCTCAGGTATTATACTTTCTTACATACTACATGTTTTTTAAATATACTATCCTAGTATTATTTGTACAATGTATTTATCTCTATAATGGACCATCTTCCTATTACTACCTACGATTAATTTTCAATTAAATCACTCATATACAATATACTACATTATCCAAATATAACAGATGCAATTTATGATTAAATCATACCTTGAGACAATTAAGGGGAAAGTAAGCCCATAATTATGAATCACTACATAAGTGCATCCAATATCAAAACAATACTCTACCCTATAATTTTTACCCTATTCAATCACAAATAGTTAAATTCTACTTCCTAACCCTTATGTCCATAATTTGTCATATATGTCTACTTTAATACTATAAACATGATGTTATAAGCATGATTAAAATAACTATGAAAAGAGGATGATTTTAATCATTATGTTCATTATTACATTCATTATGTTGACATATTTTATATAAAATTTACATTAAGAAAAGGAAAAAAAATATTATGATAAAAATAATAAATAACAATAATTTACAATAATTAATAATTCAACACTTCAATATTTCCATGTTTACTAGAAGACTCAACACATACACCTAATACATTCCAACTAACCTCACTAGGAATGATTACACAGTAAAAGTAGTCTTTAGAAACTTATACTATGTTTTATTGAAATATGTCCAACCAATTACACACACACACACACACACACACACACACACACACACACACACACACACACACACACACACACACACACACACACACACACACACACACACACACACACACACACACACACACACACACACACACACACACACACACACACACACACACACACACACACACACACACACACACACACACACACTCACGCACACGCACACACTCACGCACACGCACACGCACACGCACACGCACACGCACACGCACACTCACACTCACACGCACATGCACACACACACGCACACACACATGCACACGCACATAGACGCACACGCACACGCACACACACAGGCACACGCATAGGCACACGCACAGGCACATGGACACTCACACGCACACATGCACACACGCACACACACACACACACACATGCACACGCGCACACACAGACACACACACACACACACACACACACACACACACACACACACACACACACACACACACACACACACACACACACACACACACACACACACACACACACACACACACACACACACACACACACACACACACACACACACACACATCTATGTATGTGTGAGTGTGTGTGCTTGTGTTTACTCATAAACACTCCTTTTAAATTAAAATAAAAATTGCATGTGAAATCATTTCATAAAATAAAAAATTACATACACGGCATGTCCAAATTGTAGGAAACCATAAATATTGTGTACTTATGGATCTTATGAAAAAGGGTTCATGCAATACATTTTCACGTTAAAATAATGTATACACTTCTTCATGAGCAATAATTTGACCATCACAATGGGGGCCCAATTAACAACACAAATACAGTTTATTCTAGGTGATGTGAACTTCATAGGGTGATGCCTTTTATTATATCTAACATGTTTAAAATTATACTCTTGTGCTATTAATATCACAATTCCATCCAGTATATTGTGTCCTCTTAATATTAAAAACTAGTATTATCTTTTACATAAAATTATTTATATACAATATACTAAGTGTCCATAGCTAATAGGTAGAATATAAAGTTGAACATAAAATTTGATTTAAAAACTATGAAAAAATGACATCTATGTCATTGTGTTATATTAGGAATGCAATCTACTAAAATTATTATGGAATAGTAGATACTCATTATACTTGCATTGTATTTTCCATTTTCCATATATGATTCTTCTCAAATATAGTACATCATTGATAATTAATTTTTAAAAATTACTATGAAAGTTGTAATATTCATTGTACTCATATTTTTTATTTCACTTCCCATGTTTTTCTCTCAGATAAATTTTATAATTAAAAGAACTAGTTACAAAAATAGTTCAACTATACTAAAAGAGACCCTCACCTGGTCTCTAAGTATCAAACAAATACAATTTGAAAAAAATAAAAAATCAAGAGAAGGTAATTTGTAATTCATATATTGCACCATAAAATGCTATAACTTCTTATCCTTGAAATAAAGAAAATTTTAATTTAATATTTTTCTTTCACAAACCCTCATACAATTTTCATAATAAGCATTATGAGAAACAAAATTCAAGAGACTTTTGTCCCATTTACAACACAGTTGAGGATGCCTAGAAATATAAACATAGTCATTTGTTAATATAAAATGGCATTGATGTTCCCAACCTAAAACCAAAATCATATTGCCCAAATAGATGAAATAAAATGCACAATGTTTAAAACATTTGTATCGAATTTATTTGTACTTATGTTTGACATGTACCTCATGATATATATATATATATATATATATATATATATATATATATATATATATATATATATATATACAGATATATATATATATATATATATATATATATATATATATATATATATATATATATATATATATATATATATACAGATATATATATATATACAGATATATATATATATATATATATATATATATATATATATATATACATATATATATATATATACATATATATATATATATATATATATATACATATATATATATATATATACATATATATATATATATACATATATATATATATACATATATATATATATATACATATATATATATATATATATATATATACATATATATATATATATATATATATATTATGAAGAACATAATTATGTATAATATTATGCATTGCAAACTCTTGCAATGCTCCACACTACTGTTTAAGATTCTATTGTAATTCTCTTCATATGTAATCTAAAAATTATTTTTATTGATGATTAGAATTTTAATTACAAACATACATTTGTCTATCTATACATGTCCAGGCCATATATTTTTTTAATCCCAATAAATCTTAGATCATTCACTTAATATATTATTTATTTTATCATTCAATCAAATATAGATGCCTTTAATGGATTAACATTTATACATTTGAAATTGAAACATATCTTGGTTCCTATAGTGGATATACATTGTTACACACAATCATGCTTTGGGTAAGTGTAAAAATTTGGGGGACAAAAAGTCGGCTACCTGTGGACATTATTTTCTATAAATTTCAAAAATCTGAACCTCTTTATATTATTTGGGATATCTATACTCCAAATTTGAGGATGGTGTAAAAATGTAAAATGTAGCATTTCGAGTCTAATTTCCAAAACATTTTTTTTTTTTTTTTAAATGGTTAATTATAACTAGGTAAAACATCTAAAATATGAATAAGAACTCCTATTTTCTTAAGAAAATATATTAGATAGACTATCATGTTATGCACCATTTTTTAAACCGATTTTAATATTCTTTAAAACCCTTTGCAGAAAATTTAGATAAGATATTCTACCTTGTGACATATTTTTTTTTATATTTTTTCAATTAATAATTTTTTTTTATTAATTTTGAAACTAAGTAGATCCTAATAACTTATAAAAAATGAAGAGCCATATATGTGATGCACCTAACTACCTCAAAAAAAGAAAAGTAGTTTATTTTGAGTGTGTGTATAATTAGGCCTAGTTTGTGACCATATAACTTGTTTTTTACTTGGATCTACAAAAAACAATTACATGAACATGTGTAGACATGTGTGTTTGCATAATGTATTTAAAGAGGCATAGTTAGAAATCAACATAGTTTAAAACCTTAAATTAGTAAAAAAATTATAAAGATCATATTTTTGGAAAGAAGAGAGTGTGTTTGTCATGATGGTAATATGTTTTTGAATTTTCACATTGAAATTCATAGTGTATTTGCTTATCAATGTTGAATTTTTTTGTCTTTTATCATAACTCTTGGATTTCACTATAGATTGATAGGTTCAAGCCTTTGGCTCAAAAACCAAAGCCATTCCCAAGCCAAAATTTATGGGATTTGAATTTAAATTCAAATATCATGATCATGTTAAAAATGCAATCATAGCATTAATGTGATCATGTTATTAACCACATTAGTACTGTGATCTCATTAATTACCAATGTGATCTCATTAATTACATGATCATGATACTTAATAACACAACTGTGTTAATAAAATAATCAAATTAATAACAAAAACATGTTATATATTCATAACACCTAAAAACCCATACTTGCTCTTTAACATAATTTTTTTATATGGATTTATATGTTATTGAGCTCCCTAATAGTGGTGTTATTTCATGTGATAAAGAAAAAGGTCCCTAACCTTGGATAGTGAATTAAGGTGTCCTAAAATCACATTAGACCTCAAAAAAATTCTAGCCATTCTAATATGTTGACTTCACCACTTATAATTACTTGTTTTTAAGGTGTAACTCATTATACATTTTATGATATAACTTATTTTATCATGAGATGTCATCAAATGCATTTTTTAATCCAATTATCAAAACATAACCTTTAGAGTACCAATCTAGTTATGCATATAAATTAAACTAGAGCTATTTTGAGCCACTTCAAACTAATTGAATGAATATAAAATGTGATTTGTGGGTTGATAAGTTCTAATTTTATTAGATCGATTGAAGAAAAGAAAAATAATTTATTTATATGCAAGTTATACATGTATATAATGTGGTTTTGAGCTCAATAAACTTGAAGTCATCAGCGAATGAATGTAAATTTTGATTAGCTCCATTGTGGAGGTAATTAGGGTAAAAATAAGCCACATGAATATATTTAAAATTATGTATTCAATGTTATTTTAAGTGAAATTAACCCTATTTTCATTTCATATATAATTAACCAAAGAGTTGATACATTTAATCCAAAAGGCATTTAAACCCAATTTTAACCCATTTAAGACCAAGATATTATTTGGGGCAAAATTAATTTTGACTCTATCATGAATTGATCCAATTAGTCAAATAATGTAATTAGGTGCATGATTTGGGAAAAATTAAGCCCCTAAACCAAATTTATGACTCAATCAATTGTGTTAAATGTATGTAACATGTATGGATTCACTGGCCCTACTTTTATCAAAAATGTAAACATGAAAGTAATTATCATAAATACTTAAACAAGTAACTCAAAGTTTCTTTAATTACCTTAGTGATTGGACCCTATATCTAATATCTTTAACCATAAACCTTATACCATTTAAGTTAAACCCTAACCCTTGTACCATTTACCTTAAACCATAATCCATAAACCCTAAACCCCAAACCCTTTAAATTTTAGACCCTAAATTGATAAATTTAGCCCCAATTAACATACTTTATATATAATAAGAATTAGGTTCACATGAATAAATTTGGTCAAAATCACATCACACATAACCATAATTAACTTAGTTGGTTTGATTTGTGATCATGTGGGTGCTAATTAAGCCCAAAGTCACATTCTTTACTAACATATCTATGTTTAAGCAACTGAAATTTACCCCAATCACCATCATGATTATACCTTATATACCCTAAAACATATACCATAAGTCATAATACCTAAATATCCTAATATTTAAACTATAAACCATAAATATAAACTCTTTAATCCTTTAACCAGTCATTTTATCACAAAATTAACATCATTCAAACTAAGAATTAAGTTTAAAGGGTTCAATTTAAGCTAAGTCACACTACTGATTACCCCATTTAACTAACTCACTTAATTTGCATGATGACATAGGGTATAATTAAAACCCAAAAACACATTCTACAGTCACAAATGGGTCTAATTGATTTATATTATCTTCAATTATATTTTTTACTAACCCTATATAACCTAAACCATATGTATATTAAAACCTAAGCCCTAAATTGTAAACCCTAAAAAATACACCCTATATTGTAAACCATAAAATTTCCCTATTTACCAATATATTTAGTCCCAATTAACATTCTTTCTAGTAATAATTAGGTTCACATGAAATAGAGTGATTCGACATTATATATAGGTCCTTAACTTAAACTTTATGTCCTAATCCCTAAAACATAAATTTTAAGCCATATACTGTAATTCCCACTACAAGCCAAAAATATACATTCCTTATGTTAGAACCAATTTTATCATGAGATGTCATAAAATTTATTTTTTAAACCTATGCCCAAATCTTAGCCTTTAGAGTTCCAATTTAGTTGTGCATCTAAAGTAAAATGGTGTTATTTTGAGCCCCTTTAACATAATTACATGAATATAAAATGTGATTTTGGGGTTTATCAGCTCCAATTTCATTAGCTCTATTGAAGGACAAAAATATTATTTACTTATACGAAATTTCTACAAGTATATAATGTGGTTTTTAGATCAATAAACTTGAAGTCATCAACTAATGAATGTAAATGTTTATTAGTTAAATTATGGAAGTAATTAGGGTCAAAATGAGTCACATGAACCTATTTTAAAATATATATGATTTGATTTGAAGTGAAATTAACCCTAATATCATGTCATACATAATTAATCAAAGAGTTGACTCATTTAATCAAGGAGGTATTTAAGGCCAATTTTAACCCCTTCAAGATCAAGATATGATTTGGGGTAAAATTGAAAGTTTGATTCTATCATGAATTGATTCAAATAGTCAATTTGCATAATTAGGGGTATGATTTAGGAAAAAATTAACCCCTAAATTAAATTTATGGATTAATTTATTTTATAACATATATGCAACATGTTCATGGCTTAATTGAGCCTTCTTTTATTATAAATGGGAACATGAAGATAATTTTCATAAATAGTTGTACAAGCAGCTCAAATATTCTTCAATTATGTTAGTGATTGGACCTTATATTTGATAACTTACATGTCAAACCATGTACCATTTAACTTTAACCCTAAGCCCTATACCATCTACGTTAAACCCTAATCCATTAGCCTTAAACCATTTAAATTGTAGACCCTAAACCCTAAACCAATAAATTTATCCCCAATTAACATCCTTTATGTATAATAAGAATTAGGTTCAAAAGGATAAACTTGGTCAAAATCATATTACTCATTAAACTACAAATTACTTAATTTGATCAATCTGTGATGATGTGGGGGATAATTAAGCTTAAAATCACATTCTTTACTTATAAATATAGGTTTAAAGAGCTCAATTTTGCACCAATCACCTTCATGATTATACCTTATATACACTAAATCCTATACCCTAAGACATAATCCTTAAATTTATTAATCCCTAAACACTAAACCATAAATATAAACTCTTTAAACCTTCAACCAGTATTTTTAGCCCAAATTAGAAACATTTAGACTAATAAATATGTTTATAATGCTCGATTTGGCTAAGATCACTTGACTAATTACCCCATTTGATTAATTCACTCAATCTTCATGTTGACATGACATATAATGACATCCCAAAAATAAATTCAATACTCATAAATAGGTCTATGTGATTAGATTTATCCTTAATTATCTTTGTAATTGACCTTGTTCACCCTAAACAATCTATGCATTAAAACCTAAGCCCTAAACCATAATCCCTAAACACTATACCCTAAATTATAAATCATAAACATTCCATATTTACAAATTGATTTAGTCCTAATTAAAATAATTTTTAGTAATAATTAGTTTCACATTATGTAGAGTGATTAGACATTACGTACATGGCCTTAAACCTAAACCCTATGCCCTAATCCCTAATCCCTAAAACATAAATTTTAAACCATATGCCCCAATGCCCACTACAGGTCGGAAACATATGCCATAATCCCTAAAACATAAAGTAATGGTGCTATTTTTTTTAATAAAAGGAATTTAAACAATGAAATAAAAATATTACTTTGTGAAGTTTAAATAAATAATAATAATTACTTCTCTTAATAAAAGATTGAATTTTTTTTTTGTTATTAACTGCTTGAGACAAAATCAAGCTTGATGAATTGGTTTAAGGTGAGTTTTTTTTAGATAGTTAAACTCATTCATTACACAAATCAATAAAAATAAGAGTGAGTTGAAATAAAGAACTAAACTAAAGTTTTTCAAAAAATCTTAGACATAATGATTAAGATATTTATTTATATTTAATAAATTAATACTTAAGGAAACAAAATTTTATAATAATAGAAAATAATTTAGATAAATAATAAGGCAAAGCATAAATTAAAAAGCATACATGATGATAATATTTGTGTGGTAAAGAGGGACACAAAGGGAATAAGTATTCCAAATTTATGAACATAGCAATTAGAAGCTAAAAGATGGGGATGTAGAAGGCTAAGCAGCCAAATGGAAGGTATATGAAAAGAAAGGAGGGTTGCCAAGGAATGGAAAATAAACACCATGATAGCTATGTTACTAGGCAGATCTAGATGGAAAAGAGAAAAGGAACCTTAGATAGAGGAATGCCATCTTCAAGGAAGCAAGCATTGTAAGGAGCTAGCAATACAACTGGTGTGGAATGCAATATACCTCAAAAATAGGTAAAATAATAGATAAACTATGATGAAAAAAGGAGAGGTAACTTAGGGTAGATGGTGGTAAATAGTTGAAGAAGATGCCAAGAGACCAAGTTGATGGAAGCCAAGATGAAAGTGACTTCACTAGAGAGAGAACTATGATTATTGCTAGGTTAGGGAAAAAATTGGGCACTGGTTTAAACAAAGCAAGCCATAAAGGTGACATGGAGAAAAAATAAGGGTGAATATCACTCAATCCTACCAAATCAAAGATTTTAGGCAAAAAAAGGAATCAGGAGAATTACTAACCTATAGAAAAAAATTCAAAAAATTGGTAGAAAGTATCCTATGTAGAGTTTTAAAAAATAGAAGATATTACTGTAACTTGAATGAGTAAAACAAATATAAGAATAAAAAATAAGAGATACCAAAAAAATTTAATGCTCATAAAAAAACTCAATATTATTAATAGATAAAAAACTAATTTATTTTTGTTACTAATAGCAAAGCATTAGTAATAAATTATTTTAAAAAATGATTTTTTTAACACTAATAACTAAGTATTTGTAACAAATTATTGAATAAATTTATTTATTGTAAAATTTCAAAAGAAAACTTTTATTTTAGTATGGATTAAAAAAAAAAAGAGTTTCAAACCACACAAATTTAACAAAGGATAGATAAATGGATTTTAAAATAGCAAGGGTTAGGACCCTTGTAAAAAAATTTATGTGCTCTCCTTAAAAATTTACACACTTTTCAAAAAATGTCATTAAGATCACCATAGCTCTAATACCATGAAGGATTTTAACCTGAGAATAATTATCAATAATATAGCATGAAAGTATGAAAAAAAAAAAAGAATAAACATTATTAACTTACCTCTTAAAATCAAATCATAAGTGACATGAGTTTGAAAGTAGGAAACTGAATGTATCATAGAAAAACTTATGTGATCTTATTGGAAGGATTGAAATAAAAATCTATACAAACTTAAGATTAAATCAAGAGAAAAAAGTAAGAATAGAGAGAGCTATAATGTTCTTATTGAGAAAAAGAGGAGATGAAGAAATATTTTATAGATTGAGAGGAGGAAAATGAGAGTTACATAAAATATCATTAAGACCTTACAAGCCATATAAGTGAGTGTTACTTGCATTGTAGTCCCTTATAAAGAGAAGGGAGGTGTGTGACATGTGGGGAAAGGAGTTATTTATGCAAGTAATTCCCAAATCCTAAGGGATCACAAAAGAGGTGAGTGCTACCTCATGTAATCTATTTATTTGAATTAATAATTCACATAAATATAAATTCCTCATACATGAAAAATAAACATAGGATAAAATAAATTATCCTAAATAAAGGATAATTCTAACAGTTCATTTGAATAAGGCCCATTCATTCACTATTATTTTTTCTTTTACTCTCATAATTTTTTGATATTTTTATTTTTCTTAACCTTAGATGTAGTAGATAATATGAATTTCTAATTCAGTTCATTTGTGCTTACTCATCTCTTGACTTTTAGTGTGGTTTAAACCTAAACCATAATATCTTTTTCACACACTCACCTTTTACAAGACCATTCCCATATTCCTCTACACATTAGTCATGTTTTCTTGATCATCAATATTCTTATATCTCATATCTTGGGAGAAATACATTTGGCATTAACTTCATGTTGGAATTTGTTTTCATGGAACCTTGTAAGAAATGTTCATTTACCCTGGGAATGTAGAGTCAACTTATCTACTTCTTCCTTTTCTTCTCTTCCCCTCAATTTTGTTTTTTTATTCCATTGCCTCTTATATCCTAAGGGTAATTTCTATTTATTTTGTGTCATTATTTCCCTATCATCTAAGGGTAAATTTGTGCCCATTATTATTATGTCATTGTACTAGTGTCATTTTCACTTAGTTTAGGGGTCATCATGTACATATGATAACACTTATATTACACGTGCATGAATAATTTATTTTATATATACACTAACAATGTGAATAACCATTACATTTTTGTTTATTTTAATTTTTATTGTTATTCCATTGTGTTTTTCCCTATTTTTCATATAGTTTTATTGTTCTATAAATATTTTTATTATTGTTTTTTAATGCTTTGTTACAGCTTGATTTTTTTGTTTGTGTTTTATTGTTCTTTCATTAGTTTATGTTCATGATTTTTTATGTAGTTATTTTTATTTTTTGGTGTTCTGTTGTGTTTTTTATTATTGTGTTTTTGTATTTTTATTTCATTTAGTGTTATTTTGTTGATCATTATTTTTTAGTATCACTATATAGGGGTGATATATGAAGCCACCATCTTCCATCTCATTTATAGCTCATCGATAATAAGGCAAGTACCCTAGATAACCTTATAAACCTAGCCTTGTAAGGTGCCATAAAAAATCCACTGGATCTCCCAGCCCCCTTATGATATATAGGCCTTACTAGGAACTAAATAGCAATATACTATGGAGTCCAAACCTAGAGATGTTTATTATAACCTATGATGTACCCTCACTAATGGGTTATCATATGTAGGTATCAATATAACTAAAACAAGATGATCAACCCCCATATAAATCAAGTCAACCTATGAAACATTTCCTAAATAATGTCAATCAAACCAAGGGGGAAGAACCATATACCCTTATCAGGTAGCATGAGTCCACTAAAAATAACTAACCATATTATAACCTCTAGGGGAATTATCCATTTTTTCTTTCCTAATCCATCATTTTGAGGCCAAACTAAGTGTTCTATTCTATATATAAGAATGTTACCATCTATAACCTTCAAATATATGCTCATACCAAACAAATCCTCTTGAATAACCTATTAGTCTTTTGACATAGAGGTAATAATAAGGTATCACATTGATACCTATAATATGTGGTATAAATCTTATAATGTCATTCTACCCTCCCTAATCAATAGATGAAATGTAGAGGTATCTAAGTGCCTTATCTATGTTAATAACTAGTAATCATGCCAAGTGATATAGTTTTATGGCCTCCAAAATGCCCAGGAGCTTGTCGATCTAGATTTTTACTGTTAGAGAATGCAAAATCATCACTCCCATAATGTAATAAATATATCTTACTCCTAAAAATCAAACACAAGTAATTAGGTCAATAATTTTTCCTTATAGTAATCCCATCTACCTATATTGTTATAATTTTGGGGACTAAACTAATTATTTATGGGCCTCAATATCTCTTATTCTAATTTTAGGCCTGGATTAATCTATTATGGGCCCCATACATATTTCTTCTAGATATTTCACCATTTTATTTGGTATTTCACCATTTTTAGGGTAATTCAACCATGTCACACAGTTTTGTCACTATTTTTATCATTTCTATTGAACCACAGGGCATTCTCACCAATTTGTAGGATGATCTCACTTTTGAAAATGAAATCATTGTTTGATCAGGGAAATTCACCATTTGACTGAAGGTTTTTGCCCAAAAATGTGAATCCACTGAAGAATTGGAAAAATCACCATTACAATATGTGAACTAACTGAATTAGTGGTGAATTTTGTATTTTTATAGTGATTACACCACTATTGAAGGTGACCTCACTGATTGTAAAATTACATAATCAATAGGATCACCAAAGTACCTAGTTCCTACTTGTAATAAATGCCATAAGTGTCAAAATTAAATTAAAAAGATACATACGATTGGTCTAATCCTTGTTGGCCTATATTACTCTCTCATGAACTCTCCATGGTGACACTAGCATAGGATATTAGTAATGTTTCTTAGCTCGCTCATGTTCATATCATAGAACTCTGAATTACTATAAACAAGGTTGCAAATAAACTATTTTTACCCTATAAGGATCAAAATATAGTAAACATTTTAAAAAATTGACACTATGAGCATATAATTAGTCTATTTTATCTCTCTTGGGATATTATTTTATCCAATTTTATCTATTTTTCCTCTCGATTTCTTCTAATTATTATATTTTTAGCATATTTTGTTTAAATTAATGTGTTTATTATTTCTTTTGATGAAGGCCCCATGGTCAAATATTTTAAATATTTTTTCCTTCCCTTCTAGTGGCATCATGGGCTACCCAAATATTATTTGGGGCATTTCTTAGCCACATATATCCATCACTCATGCAAAATTTAATGGAAAATAGGAACAAATTTATTTATTTTAATTGTAGCAACCATTTTATTCTTTGAGGAGACATTACTTCAACCAAATGTCTTTCCAAATCTTCTTAAATAGGGGTAAAATATATACATTCAATTCATATCGCTATTGTGATTAATTGTTAATATAATTGATATTCTGTAACAATGCACAATCTAGACCAAAATTAATAAAATGCTCTAAATCATTCAAACTTGTCATGTATAGGTGTCAATTTTTTCTAATCTATCCATGAATAGGGGAATGAATTTTATGTGATTATTATATTTTATTAAATTATTTTGAGTCAAATAGTGACCACATAAAATGATTTTTTTTATGACTTAACTTTTCTAATTTGACAACATATGTCACATATATGTGTTGTTTTGCATCCATACGACTCTACTTGGGTTATTATATTGTACACAACTGAAACTTTATTTGAATTATACTCCAATAAAATTACAACTTAATAAAATGACATTGACCAACTAGGTTGATTAAACATGCAACATATTTCAAATGAATTGTAGAAAATTAATAAAATACACATAAGCAAATTAAATAAAATTAAGAGCTTAAGTAAAAAATTCCAAGAAAGGTCTTAAATATCTAATTATTGGAAATTTAACATTCAATTTTATATCATCCCCTGACATCAATAATAGTGTGTCATACATAAACCATCAATGTTATAAATATAAGGATTAAACCTTCCCATGTCTCATCAATGCCCTATTCTTCTAAATATTAATGGGAATATTTATGGCTTATCCCTCCAAGATTGAATCAGTTCATGGATAAATATCTTGATCTCAAGATGGATATTTATGGCTGATCTTGAATTTTTTTAGAAATCTATAAATAAATTATCTAAGACCACGATTTTAAGTTCTTTTTGTGTAAACTTATTATAAATAATTATGTACAAAGCTTCAGTTATTGAAACTTATTATACATAAATTGCTATAGAAAATATTCATTTATTCACATCAATTAGGGAGATTTGAATAACCTAAGTAATTGGCATTCACTAGGAGATGATGGAGGCCCATGCTACACTTCATTGACAAAAACTTGGAGCACTAAATCTAGGAAAAAACACTCTTCTTCACTACTTGTGAGGGAAAATAACTACATGGAAGGTATATCATCATCTTCATTTAATAAAAAACTATTTAAATTCATTATCACTAACCCTTAAGGGATTAATATTGTTAATTTAGGTGATTATTCTTATTTTAAATATTTCTTGACTAAGACATGATCTAACCTTGTCTTATTTTCCTTTTATACAACTATCAATTTATTTATTAAAAAAATAAAATGATTTCAATACGTTTTTTTTTAATTTTAAATGACAAACATCATCACATTTCATAATTATTATATATTTCCATGGCATACCTTGTATACATCGTGATAGTTTGAAATACAAATTAAATGAGTTGACCTTTACTTGGCCCAGAAAATCTCTTCACCTCTCCAAGTGGCTAATATAATTTTGAAACTAATAATCATGTTTTCTAAATAATTTTTTTTTATAATGGACATCAAATAGGGGAACTCCAAAATACCTATAAGGGATATAACCAAATTAGAATAGTAATATTTATTTTATCTACATATTTTTGAATATTTAAGATAAATGAAATCTTCAATTTTCACAAGGAATAATATCTTATAAAGAGATTTAACTTCATATAAAGATATAGTAACCCTTTTCATAGTGAAAATATTATACTGGGTTAAATTAAAAATAAAATGTTCCCTTAATTCTTTTCACTATTAGAAATATGTCGGTTGATCCATAATTTATGTACAAAAAATTAATATTGTCATTTTTTTTTGAATTTTCTATAACACCCTTATACTTTAATAAAATATATTGATGATTTATTAAAATATAATAGTAATTAAATATGAATTTACAAGAAATCCACACTAGTTAAATTTTATAATATAAAATATACATGAGTATACACTTTCTTCATTCTTCATTTGAATTTAAATTACAATTTTTAAGCCACCCCCAAAAAATAAGAATAAACCACACATATATTGTAGTAGATGAATTAAAAAACTAATTTACCTAAAATTAATTATAATGAGATAATTACAAATAAACTACAGTAGGTGCAAACTTCAACCTCTAGTTATGAATAATCTACATTTCCTAGCATTAAAGTATAAATAATTTACTTTTCTAAAACATGCAACTATTCTAAATTTGTACCTTTGATAAGGTTTTCATTGACATCAATTATTTTGAAGATAAACTATTATAGATAGAATATTAATATTAATATGAGTACATGAATTAATTATAGTAGTAGGGGAGATAACAGTTAAGGTATATAATTATATAACCGATATACACATTATAATTTTGTGAAATATCTCCTTTCCATCAGTTTCCTTCCTCCCTTTTTTTTAAATTTTTTATTTCTTTCTTTATTTTAAATCCCTCTTAAAATGATAAGTAAATTCATTTCTTAAAAAATGTTGTTTTGTATATACACTTATAGGAAGGGTTTGAACCTATTGAAATGTTTGCAAGGGGTATAATTTTAATCAAAACTACCTATAATTCATCAATTAATCTCACTTTTTATTATGTACATGGTCCATTTTAATTGAGATAGGACCCCTTATATGATATATATTCATTACTTTTATCATTATTTATTTTATGTATCCTTGATCATGAGAGAAGATATATTTATTTATATTAAATAACAAATTGAGTAATATGATATATATATATATATATATATATGTATATATATATATATATATGTATATATATATATATATATGTATATATATATATGTATATATATATAGGTAACATGATGAGTTTGATGCATGTGTTTAAGACATGTGTTTACAAATAACAACTAATTTTTTATACTAACTATGAGATTAATTGGTTGGATTTGCATTTAGTTCATCATATTTATTGTTTGAGTCAACATAACAGAATACAAAGATTTGATAAATTACATTTGTAATAAGCTTATATCTCAAAAATATGTTTTTAATAAGGTTCATCATAGGTGTAAATAAATGTATGATATATTGGATGTCTGATTCATTGTCACCTTATACATATATGTCTTTAAAAAAAGATAAAATTAAGATTTATGAATATTATTTTCTAGGTGTAGATGAAGAAAAAATGAAATAAGAAAGGAATATAAGAGATTAATATCCCTCAAAGTGAAATATAATTATAATGTATAAAATAATCTAAATATAAGTAATGAGGATGCATCTACAATAAATATTTAATCAACATATAATTAAATAAAGGCCATGATAAAGGACATAGCGATTGGAAAATACATGGTATGAATGTGGGCTACATGTAGCCCAATGAATCTATAATTGAGATAAGTTAATATGATAAAGACTATCAGAATAAAGAGTTCCTGATAACAAAAGTAAAGACAATCATCATAAAATGTTGGCACAATAATATTTATGTGCATGAAACTTAAAACAAGTAATATAGACAACTACAATAAATGATAGTTTCCATAATATCCTATATAATATTAAGTGAAAAAAATAAAATGTAGTTACAAGAAATCTTAAATTTAGAGATCATGCAAAACCATATTTTATTTAATATGATTTTAATAAAGGTATATATAGATTTAAATGATCATAATTACATTCTAATGAATGGATAAAGATAAATTTATAAGATAAACATATGAATAAAAGACACAATTATTTACAAGGAAAATTAATTTGAAGGAGAGAAAGTTGTGGACAAATATAGTCAATGAAGTAAAAAGTATCCATTGTGAAAGCCTCACATAAACAAGAGGTAATGTTTTCTATTAAAACCTTTCCAAATTTAACATATTTTCTAGATACCATAAAAAAATGTTTCGAAAAAGGAAATATTAGTGAAATACTATCAATTAAATTAAAGCTTTGGCATAATTATTGATTCCATTAGTTCATACCCAGTCAAAATAACATCATTGAATAATGTTACATCTATAAAGTATAGATCAATATAATATATTCCTCTATTTCACCCTAAGGACTACATGTAAATGTCTTGTTGATGGTTAAGTGGATACTGGCACCAAATCATATCATTCCCATTATCAAATAGCGATCATGATGAAGTATTATGATAAATATAAAAAATATGATAAATAAGTGCATACATTCTCACTTACACATCTTTCACTTCCATGGAAAGTATAATACGAATAGGAAATTTGAATATCAAATTGAAAAATTTTAGAGTTAATTATGATATATTATTAATGGTTATGTGTGGGACCTATATCGATTGATAAAAAACCAATTTTATTTATGCCGTTATCTTACTTAAGGAATTAAATGTACAAGATTCAAAACCCTATATTTGAACTCATTGAGAGTGCAAATGAATTAACTTCACATATTCACCCAATCAAGGATTCAAAACCTAGTAGGAAGGTGACAAGTGCCCTCACTACACATTCTCACAAAAAATAAAATGACGTATATTTATGATAATAACCATATTTAAGATTATTAAATTTGATTCAAGTTGATATCAAGCACAAACATAAGTGGACACGATCTCACCCAATGAGCAAGGCCATAGTTTAATCAGTTATGATGAACTGTGAATAATTACTTAAAGTTGTACAATGTCCTTCCTTTTGAACCATAAAATTATCTATATTAAGTATAAATACATAATTAACTCTACATCACATTTTATTCATAATTATCAGCATTGGATAATAATTGGAATATGGTCCTATTAGCCTACAACGAGACTTCAAGCAATCGACAACATATGGAAAAATGGTGTGATATTTTAATTCGCTAAGATGGTATTACAATAACCACATGGATATTTATATATGATAAATTTTGAATCATTATCTTGAGAAACTTATTTTAATATTTAATTAAATAACCATGGTCATAATATAGGAGGAGTTGTCTTATGTGGTCACATAATACATAAGTCTTAAAATCATAGCCTAGTCATTTCTAAATCTAATTTAATTTGGTAGACCATCCATATTAATATAAAATAATCATTCATGACAGATGAATTTTTAGTGTCCATTTTTATGAAACCATAAGATTTTTTGGTGAATGTGTTATTAAGCATTGAGCCTATTTGATTCAGGCAATTGCAACTACGCAAACTAAAAAAGAAATTAAGTAAGTAAAAAAATTGTACTTGGTTAGAGAGTAGTGAATTAGTGTGTTACACATTATAATTATAGTGGGGTTAAACATATTTTTACCTTTTACGGCATATTTTTTTATAAAATCTATGCATGTAGAATGCAACTGTGAATTTTAAGATAGTAACATAGGGATTTGGTCACTTTGTGATGGCCTTACTAAAGAATTTGTAATCTTATGGCATAAAAAATATTAATTTTAGATTAATATTTTGAATAATTAATGTAAATTTAACTCTCAACTAAGTAATGATAGACCTTTTAAAGTTAATAAAACATACCCTTTAATGGTTGTATAACAAGTTTTCCACTTTGTGAATTTACAAGTTTGTGGTAATTGGAACCATACATTTTACAAGATTGAAAAACCATAGAAAGGATTGAATAAGACCCTTTTTAATCCATGTGTGAGTGTGTATAGTCCTAATTAAAATTAATAAAACATTAAAGGGTGTGTTGGTTGCCTTACAAAAGCATGATCTGCTCTTATGTTTTAATAATAATTTAATTATTTTCTCTGTAAATCCCCCATAAATAGATAATATGCTAATAATAGATAAAAAAATAGTAATAAATTTTATATTATAGAATTTTAGGAAAGGAACTTGGTATGATACTAATTTATAGGAGGTGATGTCCAAATGTTTGACTGTGATTTCACTTGTTTAGTATTTTAGCTACATATAAATATGTTATTTATCATTAAAAAAATAATTCATAGTGAATTTTATTTTATTTACTTAATAATATTATTATATTTAAAATTTTAAACTTTGGATCTAATTTGATTTATTGTATATTTTATTTGTGGACTTTTAAATCTAAGAAAATAACAAATGGAATGTTTTATTGAAATTTATATGATGCGTTTTGTTATTTTCATTTTTTAAACTTTTTGATTTATTTACATGGGTTGAATAAGATTAAAAATATATCTTTTCATCTAGTAGTAATGATAGGTTCACTAACATTATTATCTTTATAGAATAACTATTTTTTTATTAGAGACAATATGACTTAAGTGGGAGCTGCAATAAAGGAAATATGTAATAAGTATGAATATCAAAAATAGATTACCAATAAGTCTCGTCGTAAGTGAAATTCAATGTATGGCACATTATATGTCCAAGTATTTATCACTTTATGCATATGTGTCATAAACATAAGATGACATTGAGCTTTACAATTATTATTTCCCATGTCTGTATGAAGAGGGAGAAAAAAGAAAATAAGACAAGGGACTCATAGTTAGAAAAGTAAAATATAACTCTAATTTGTAAAATAATCTTTGTAAGTATCATGAAGTAATCTAAAATAAACACTATATCAATAAATGATTAAAAAGAGACAATCAAAGACATAATGGTTGGAAAATGTAACCAAGTGCACATCTTTCTAGACTCTCATGATATTATTTTAAAAGCATTAAACTAGAATTGTAAGTGTTAGTGCTCAAAATTACACAGAATCAATTGAACCCTTTTTAAATATAAATTCCTAATTTGTAAATCCAAGTTGAATTCATGTCTGAGCATCTTAAAATCCTTGTTATAATTTCCCTATCTTAGGCCCTTTGATTTATATTTAAATTTGGTGGGAATAATTTACATGGGAATGCTTTAAAAATTGCCATGGGCTTGGTTTATTTTTTATACTAAGATTTAGTCATGTTTACTAGCATGACCAAACATTAGTCTAAATTAATGTTTTGTCCCTTTTATATCATATGGTCTTTGGTCCCTTTTATCTATTATCATGGTATAGTTAATGTTTGGTCCCTTTGTTATAAACTTATCTCAAATTCCTATCATAAAGCTTGTATCATATACAATAAAACCTTAGGATAAGACATTATGTTAAGATATTTATTCCCCAAAATCTGGCTTCATTTCTTTTATTATTAACTTGGAGTCAATCATAGCTGACCTAGTACATCATAATCCAATGATGCATGTTCACCTAGATAGAGATGATCAAATGATATGAGATCAAAGTTGAAATGTCAAGGGTTCTAAAATCCCCATTGGAGTGACAAGTCTCACCATCTCGTTGTGTAGTATAAATATCTAGAGTCATGTAATAGATTCAACATGTCAATAGACCTATAGAGGGATATAAGAATGGAAATTGGCACCATCTTGAATGAGATTATTGTAGATCAATGGTTCATGGACCTTTCTATAAGTCAATAAGTCAACAATACTATGAGTAAATGCATATATGATGCATGTCATAACCATGGTGAATGGAACAGAGATCATCCAATAACATTAGACTTCATGGATTTTGATCTGATGGTGCAAGGTAAAGGTAGTCTTTTCAAAGAACACAATCCAAATGATAAGCTACCACCTAGAAAAATGATATTAGCCTAGTAGAGATTGACTTTGTAGAGTGTAAATAGCCCATGTGTTCTTTAAGTGTCATGATCTCAGTTGTCTTAATAGAGATTTAATATATCAAAATAAAAGATAATATTAAGGGGACACTGAGAGCCTGTAGAGATACCAACTTTTATAGTCACATATATCATGTAGATAAGGATCTGGAAGTGTTAGTATTATGTGGACATTTCAATGCAGATCAAATCAAATTTGGAAGTGGCAAGTGTTAATCCCATAGATAAAAAGTAAGGCTCGATCGTATTTCAAAGATCCAATGGTGAAAATGAAGAGTTGATAGTTTAATAGGGATAGAGATCTAATAAGAAGATTCCACATGGTTCAATAACACCAGAGTAATGAATAGAGCATGGATCTCATGACATGATATGAGGTGGAATATTTTCATGATCTTAAAGTTGAATATTAATGACTCATGATGAAGTTAGGTCCCAGAGATGACTTAAAGGATCTTTAGTGCATATTTAATCCAGCTTCAAGATTGCATGAGAAAATGATACATGTCCTTGTTAGAATCAATTATGAGGCTTAGTCATTTTAAAACCCAATGAATACCTAATTGGATATGATGTGGCATGCCACATGTCAATATGTGTCCATTTTTGGATTATGATTTAAAGGTGATGGCTCTTTCATGGATGGGAAAAAAATTCAAAGCATAAAAAATCTCTATGGGCCATTCTAGAGCATATATTTGGTTTTAGATCATTTTCTACCTCCTCAACAACTAGAGCATCTAAATTCCTTCATTATAAGAGGAAGTTGTTCTATGGAATGCATAAGAGGAAAGGGAAATGTCCAAGAGGTTTCAATAGTGAAAAAAAGTGGTCAAGAATATCTCCAAATAGTTACACATGAGGAAAAAGTTTATTTTTCCTCTACCATAAAATTTCACCTTATAGATCATGTAAACAAGCATCTCCATTCAAGAAATCAAAGGTTTTGTTGTAAATATTATTCATTCCTTGTAGATCTAGTTGGATCAATGATTTTTCTTGCAAATGGATGAAGATTTAAAGTGTGACAAGGAATATTTTATAGATGGGATCATCTTTGTGGAATTTATAGGGTTGGTTTTCAATTTTACAAATTACAATCTATAGTCATAGATTTGAAAAGGTAAAAAAGTGTATAAATAGAGGGTTTCTCATCTCTTCGTTTGTTGTTATTGGTTGCTCAATTTTATCTATGTTGAGCATTTACAAAATTTTGGATCTACTATTATGTGTAGATCTTTTCTCCCTTTCAAAGATTGTTATAAGTGTACAACCATTAGTAAGCTCTAAGAGCATTTTATGTCTCCTATATCCAACATGGAGAAATCTCACAATACTTATCCCCATGTAAGCATTTTGAAATATTGGTGAATGTAATATTTTATTTCAAGTTAATGGAAAATACTTTTGGTTATTTATTATATCCTTTTAATGAAATGTAATGAGATTTTTTACATGCTATGTTGATTGGATGTCCGGCTTTGTGTTTATATATGGTTGTCATATTAGGCATAGATCCAAGTTATAAACCCCTGTTTCAAAAGATATTTGTAAAAAAATTATTGAACACATCATTAGGGCACCTTGGGTTCACAAATTTAGTGGGAATAAGAATTTGATATTCTAATTTTAGTCTATGTTTTATGGTTTTAGATATCATTTTTGTATTTACATTCCTTTGGCACCAATACATGTAAATTTCTACTTATATTTTTCATGGCTTGTATTTTAGTTTTCCTACATCTTTGCAATAGGTGACATCATGTATGTTGAAAGAAAACATGTTTTTTTTTAAAAAAAACACACCATCCTTTTCTATTATTAACAAGATATCCAACCTTGTCATACCCTATAAATAATACACAATTGTTAAATATGATAAATTTTATTTTCCTCCAAATACATAAGATCTTATTTATATAACATGGATTTGTATCTTGTACTATTAAAGACTAGCATTGTAGTCTTCCATCTAGCCTTGTTGTTGAATATTCTTTAGAATGAATATTGTAAGCACTTTTATATCTATCTTCAATAGCTTATATGTGATCTATAGAATTTATTTATTATGTGTGAAAACCCTTCTTGAGTAGATTGAACAAGTTTGGTTGTGCCCTAGTCACATTTGTGTCTCTTTGTGCCAAAAAACCCTACGGAGATTGAATTGTAGAATCTCTCCATGTTAGAAATATACCCCATAGTTCCTCTCACCTTGATTTAAATAGAGATAGAAGTAGTAGGGAGTTGACCACACCATTTATTGTTATGTCTAAGTGATTTTTTACATCCAATTCATTCTAGATACTAAACCCTTCCCTGATTATAATGCCATACTTTATTGGTGTCATTGATGGGGATAAAAATAACACTTGTGGTACTTGTGTTATTAGGGACTCTTATAGAGAACTCTAAGTATTTCATGTTATGAATTTCTCTACTATTATTTTTTACATTTGGACTATCTTGGCCATTAATATTGCATCACTCTACTTGGGACGTGGTAGGGATTGAGATTTGACAATTTAACTTATGTTATGTTTATTTTGAAGTGTTGTTAAAATTACAAGTTGGATGGTGATTTCTCCCCTTTTGAACATAATTCTTAAAAAAATTGTGTATTTTACTTATATCTCATCATTAAACTCAAAAAGTATGTTTTCAAAATGTATCACAATCAGTGTGTTAACTGTTATATTCTAAAATTTTGATTCTAGTATAAACTCTGGTTTTATCATCATTTTTCAAGGGAGATCAGTTCCTAGTTTAGATATCTTCATTTTAGATTTGAGTGTTCTTTCTTGTATATAAATTTTGAAGTGTTGAGATCATCCTTCAAAGCTGACCCATCCCAGAAACTTGTCTCGCCCCTAAGTATTCATCAAAGAAGAGGGAGACATGTTTGGAGGCCTATTTATGGGTAAATTTTAGCTTCTAAACAATGTCTAGATAACCAAGATTATGATAATATTAAGGTTTTTATTGAACTCTTCATTGTTGATGAATTTTGTAGCTCTTTTAGGCACTCATAACCATACACTATTATTTATTTTCAAGTTCTCTCCAAACCAGCTATATCCCCTCTTAAGCATGATCCATAAAGTGCCCCTCATTCAACCCCTCACTTCCCTTTGTTATGTATTATTAAACCACCAATTGAACCAATCATGAGGCATAGGGACCCAAATGAGAATGAACACCCTTTATTCTGCATTCCTATATTTAGGCCTATCAATTTTGATGACATGGAAGGTTATCCTAATGATGTCCCAAATGATGTAATGAAATGTCCTTCAATGTTTTAATGCAATAATGTAGTGAGTGGTGACCATCACATAAGGTAATTTCATAATTTCATTGAATATTATGAGGTTGAGCATGAGGATATGTGAATTAAGCTATTTTTACTCACATTGGAGGAAAATGCATATGAATGGTTCAATTCCCTTTCCTGTGGATGCATTGATTCATGGGAAGAAAAGAATAATGTTTATATAATTTAGTATGGTGATTTAATTGATCCCAAATTTATTTTTGTTGTGTTTGAAAACATCAAGATGAATCCTAATGAGTGTGTTCATGAATTCAGTACATAGTTTAACAATGTTATGATGTGGCTACCTGACAACATCATGCTTAATGATATAGCATGCTTCAAAAAATACTATGATGCCTTTGATAAGAAGGTTTTGTATTACTTGTGGGACAAGGTTCTCATGAACCTACAAATGGCATTTAGTATGGCCATCAAAATTGATAATAAAATAAAGGCTATTGGAAGGCCCATGAATAAGTAGGCTCATGTAAACATGGTCAATCTAGAAGAAATATAGTCCATAAACACAACCAATATTGAAAAAATGGTCAAGACTTTGGGCTCCACTATGAAAGAGATGTCATACAAGCCTATAAGGGCTAAGAAGGGGATCCATCATGTGTTTAATAGTCAACATAGGGATCCAAATCATAATCAACTAAAAATGGGGGGTGTTTTCCACAATTGAGATAATGATAAAGGGAAGAGGCATGTACATGATAAAATAATAGATAGAGATTAGAATAGAGGGTCTATGAAAGAAGTGCTCAATTCATTAAATGCCAAAGTGAATGTGTTAAGTTGTGACATTGATGTTTATTGGCATGATAAGTGCTTCTTTTCACATCCTCCATGTGATACAACTGAACTAATTGATGGAGATGTAGATGAACCCAATTCTACATCATCTGGTGATGATATTATGATGTTCAATTGTCAGAGTCCCCAAAGAAAGATATTTACCTCCATAGAATTAGTGAGTGTTGTTATTATTGATCAATTTTTGAGTATGGTAGAAAAGGTATGTGTCCCAACTATAAAATTTGCTTATGAGGTTAATATGGAAAAGCCATATGAATTACCTATTCATGATTTTTACTTTTTAAGATCAATGATAATTAAAAACTATGATGGGTGAATTTTATCCATTGAGGATATGCAGTTACTAGGTAATGTAATAATTTCCTAAAAGAAGGAATACTAATTAAGAGGTAGGGAACCAACTACTAGTCCTCAACAAATTATGCATGCAAATCGAAGGGTAGGGGATGTATGTAAGGAAGATAATAAAACTATGGTAGTTCTTTATGCTTCCAAACTAGTACCCATTTCCCATGTTGCTAATCCTAGAGGTGGTCCCACTAAAAATAAAGTAGCCTTACTATATAGTATTCCTAAGGTTGTGAATGATGTTATAAAAATAAACCTTTGAAGGTTGTTCCTAAGTATACAAATCCACCTCAGCCTACCCCAATATATAACTTAAGTGATTGTATTCTAGCTGAAGGTGTTGTTACCCTTCTACCAAATACTCCTGTTCCTCATTATAATATATGCTATATGGCCCATGTGTTGAGCCAACTAAAAATCACCATGCCACTTGTTAAATTATTAATAATACCTGAGCATAGGAAGATGTCATTTGAATACTTAGAATTTGATGAAAAGTTGGCTGAAAATGAAATTGACTTACCCCAAACAACCATGGAAAGTGATGAAGAATCTAAAGAGGTTATTGTATTGACTCTAAAAGACTATTTATGGACTACATTAATAGAGAGTCAATTAAATGTGTATCTATTTTATACAATCCTATTGATTAATGGTCAGATTGTTCACAACTGCATGTTTGATTACAAATCTTGTTATAATGTGATGCCAAAGGGTGTCCTCAATGATCTAGGGGTTAAGATGAAATCATATGTTGGCAAGTGTTATCTCATGGATTCATGAGAGGTACTAGTTTTTGGACAATTCAAAGTGTTGGTTATCTAGGTGGTAGTACATCTAGCCAAGTATTTGAATATTGACATGGTAGTTTTAGATTACCTACCTATGTGAGGGATGCTACTATCACATAAATGGGTTACTAGTATGGGTGAAAGTGTACAAATGGACCTTTCTTACACCACCATTCTATTTGAGGGTAATATGGTCAAACTTTATAGAGAGCCAAAGAGGCTACATATAATTGAATATCTAAAACATGCTTAAAATAATGTAAAATACATAGATGTTGGGCTTTGGAACTTCATTAGGAATGTTGACATTAGTGAACAACCTTATACTCTTGGTGATGAACCTGACAACGCAAGTGCAATTTAAAATGTATGTTTTAATGGGGCTTACTCGAGTCTTGGAAATGGAGTAGGGGTTATATTATATACCCCCAATGGTAAGTGTTTCATATTTTATTTTTGGTGTTCTCCTTGAGAGAATTAATAATACTAATGAGTATGAGGCACTATTGATTTTTTTATGAATTAACTAGGAACATGAAATTAAAATCATAATTTCCAAGTGTGATTTTGAGCTAGAGGTAAAACAAGTCTGTAATGTTTATGCCACCAAAACTAAAAGGTTTAAATAATATTAAAGTTTTGTATGTATGTGATTGGATTATTTGATGCATTCAATCTTTTTTATCATGATAGAAGCTTCAACAAAGAAGATAATAGAATTTTAGGGTTAGGTGCTCAATTTAACATTTTTAATACAAGCCCTCATTATTATATCAAGTGGAGGTGATTGTTAGGCCTTCAATCCTAGACAATGTTCATCACTAGTATGTGTTTGAGGATGATGAACAAATTAAGAGGTTTTTAAATCATGAAGCTGAGTTCCATGATTATCTCATATACATGGAATATATGGTTTATGTTTGTGATAGAAAATAAACCTTATTTGGAAAGGACATCATCCAACTGAATACAAACATGCTCCCTAGAGGATTGATAAGTTTAGAAGAATCTTTTGATGCAGTGGATAGAATCAAGACTCAAGACTCATCTATTTCAAAGGATGTGACTTAGTATACTTTAGGTTCTCATGAAAATCCAAGGAAGGTCTATTTGGGTACTCACTTGAGTGCAGTTGAGAAGCAAATTTACATGTAGTTGCTAAAAAAGTATCAGGATTATTTGGCATGGCCTTATTCTAAGTTTAAAGCTTATAGGGAAGACTTGTTCCAACATGTCATCTTATTATAGCCTGATAACAAGCCTTTTAGGTAGATACATAGATGTATTAACCCCATCTTGTCCACTAAGATGTAGGATGATTTAAAGAAGCTAAGTGATGGTGGTATCATTGAAAACATCATGTATTCATCATGAGTTACAAATTTAGTCCCTATGAGAAAGAAAAATGATGACATCCACTTGTGTGTGGATTTATAAAATTTAAATAAATATTATTTAAAAGATAACTATCCCCTACCCAATATATACAACATGTTACCAAGTGTTATACGGTTATATATGTTGTCTGCTTTAGATTGTTTTTTAGCATATAACCAGGTTATGGTGAAGGAATCCAATATACCAAAGATGACATTCACAATACCTTGGGGAACGTATTTATATATGAGAATGCATTTAAGGATAACAAATGTTGGTACAATGTGTTTTCAAGCTATGGATGTTGGTTTTGTAGAGGTGATTAATAGGTTTATATTTGTGTATCAAAATGATATTACTATGTACTCCAAGACTAAAAAAGAACATTTGGAGCATGTAGAGAAAGTGTAGATCCGATTTAGGGAGTTTGGCATTTTTTTCAATCAAAAAAATGTTAATTTAGAGTAAAATATACTAATTTTATAGGAATTATTCTCAAAATATAGTGTCATGATTGACCTCAAGAAAGTAGAAGCCATTGATAGAGTGCCTATCCTACAGTCCAAAAATAAATTCAGTCCTTCTTTAGACAAATTAATTTCATAAGAAGGTTTGTGTCAAACTTTGTAGAGATCGCTCTGCCTATTACTTCCATGCTAAAGAAGGAAAACACCAACAAGTGGGAGGAAAAGGCCTTGCAAGTGTTCAATGATATTAAAGGAAATTTAAATTCTACTCTTGTTTTGGCTAGTGCTGATTACACTAAGGCATTTTAGATATTCTCTTTTGCATCATACAATACAATTGCTACTATGCTTTTACAAACGAATAAAAATGATCATGAGTAGCCCATAGTCTTATTTATCAAAGTATACAAGGTGTTAAACTAAACTATACCATCATGAAAAAGTAATATTTCACCCACTTAAAGGCTATTAAGATATTTAGGCCTTATATTTTGAGTTCAAATATTATTTCTTATGTTCTGCATACTATGGTAAAGGACATTTTGATTGAGTCTAAAATATCAAACAAGAGATGCATGTGGTTTAATAAGTTACAAGAGTATGACATTGATAGTCAAACCACCAAGTTGGTATGAAGGATAGGTTTAGCTCAGCTCATTGTTGAGAATAATTTTTCAATTTTTGAGGTAAATACTACTTTTTTTAATTGTGATGATTCCTTGACTCAATTTAACATGTCTCCATGGTATAAAGACATTGTCTATTACATATAAAATCTGAATTATCCCATTCACTTTGAAAAGAATCGAAGGAAGGATCTTAAGCTTATCTACCAAAACTACCTCTGGATTAAAAATAAATTTGCATCAAAGAATATAGATGGGGTTCTCTTAAGATGCATGCTAGAAGAACAAAATACTGACCTAATTGAAGATTTTTAGTGTGGAATATGTTGTGGCCATTTGTACCTAAAGTCATAGCTTATAAAATTTTGAGAGATAGTTATTGGTGGCTGTCACTATTCAAAGATGTTCCTCATAAAGTTAGAAAGTACAAAAATTGTCAGTGCTTTGCTGGGAGGATGAAAGATTTAGGTTCTCTTCCTTTGTAGCCTATGAAAATTGAAGGCCCATTCAGAGAATGGGGAGTTTATTTCATTGGTGAAATTATTGACTCGTCAAGCACTAGACATAGATGGCTACTAGTTGCAAGTGATAACTTCACAGAATGGGTTAAGGTGGTCCCTAAGAAGAAGGTTACACACTAGGTGGTTATCAATTATTTCTAAATCAAATTATTTACAAATTTTATGTGCTTATAAATGTTATTACTAATAATTCCATGAGTTTTAAAGATAAACCTTTAATTACTAAATCGACCTATGCTTCCAATTATAACCCTTAGGGAAATGGGCAAGCAACATCTAGTAACAAGAAAATTCTCAAAATCATTAGATGAATATTAGAATAAAATAATAATAAGTGGTGTAAATAGCTAAATTTTATGTTGTGGAATGGAAATATCATGCCCAAGAGAGTTATAGGGAAAAGCCATTTTGAGCTTATATATGGAGCCCAAGCAATTTTTCCTATGAATTTATAGATTCCAACCTATCAGATCACACAATAACAAGAAGATGATGAGAAAATCAACCACTATGAAAGCAAGATAAATGAAATTATTGATCTTGATGAAATTTTAATACGAGATCATGAAAGACACCTTAAGTTCAAGGAAAAATTGAAGAATATATTTGATAGGAAGATCACGCCAAGAACCTTTTGAGTAAGTGATCTTATTCTACTTTGGGATAATAAGCATGAAAATAAAATCAGGCATATTAAATTTGATGCCTTGTGGATGGGTCCCTATTCCCTCAACTATCTATTTGGAGAACACACTTTTTTTTGGGGGGGGACCTAGATGATGAACTACTGGAATAGCTAGTCAATTTCAGATAACTGAAACACTTCCTTGATTGAGTCTAAAACTATGTACATAATTATATGATTTATAATCTTATTATTTTATAGCTTTATTATTGCTTTTCTTTGGGCCTTGATTGTAATTTTTCCTTTCATGTTTTTCTGATGTGTTCATTTTTAGATCTTCTTGATTTAATTTTGTAATTTTACCTTGTTGTGTTGAGCCTTCATGGATCTCTATTAATAAAAATTGACTAAGTTTTGAATATATGACTTGATAGATTGGCACCTGGTCTTACATTCTAGGGTTCTTTACATACCCACAAGGGGTGTACATGCCCTAGTGAGAGCCAATATTAGTGTCCAAAATTACACTGAAGTAATTCAGCCCTTTTTATTTATAAATGCCTAATTTGTAAATCCAAGTTGAATTCATGTCTAACCATCTTAAAATCCGTATTCTAATTACCCTAGCTTAGACCCTTTGATTTAAATTGAAATTTGACAAGAATAATTTACACATGAATGCTTTATAAAATGCCTTTGGCTTGGTTTAGTTTTTCATACTAAGGTTTATTCATGCTAATTAACATGACCAAACCTTAGTATAAATTCAAGGTTGGTCATTTTTATACCCTATGACCTTGGTAATTTTATCTATTATCATGATTTAGCTAATGCATGGTCCCTTTTTTATAAAATTAGCTCAAAACCCTATCCTAAATATTCTATCATATACAACAAAACCTTAGGTGAAGTCTTTATGTTAAGATTTTTATTCCCTAAACTCTAAATTCATTATTTTAATTATTAACTTGTATTCAATAATAACTAAACTAATGGATCATAATCTAATTATGCACATTCACCTAGGTGGAGATGATCAATTGACATGATATTAAGTTTTAAATGTTAAATTTTATCAAATCTCTATGGGAGTGATAAGTGTCACCATCTTGATGGGCAGTCCAAAAATATAGTGGCAAGTGATAGAGTTAACATGTCAACAGACTTGTGGATGGATCCAAGAATGCTAAGTGGCACTATCTCAGTTCCTTACGTGGCATATTAACAATTCATGAGCCCTTACATAAGTCAATAATTCAACAAGCCTATGAGCAAGCATAAAGATGATGCACGTCATAACCATGGTGAATGGAATATATATTGGCCAATGGGATTTAACCTGCTACATTTTGATCTAATGGTGTGAGGTAAAGATTGACTTTGCCAAGAACACATGCCAAATGAGAATCCACCATATGACAAAATGGAATTACCTCAGTAGAGATTGACTATGTATATTGTATAAATCCATTAGATTCTCCAAGTTGTATGATCTTGGGGCTGTTAAAAGATATCTAATAGGTTGTAATAAAATATAATACTAAAGAGACACTATGAGCATGCATACCTACCAAGTGCCATGCTAACATTCATCATGTAGATAATGATATGGTAGTGTTAGTATTGGCTAGACATTTTAATGGAGATCAATGAAAATGAAAAAATGACAAGTGTCAAGCCCATAGATCATGATTAAGGTTCAAGCATTTTTAAAAGATCCAATGGTGTGAGTGAAGAGTTGACAATTCAACAAGGTCAAAGATATAATGAAAGGCTTCCACATAATTCTATAGTGGTTGAGTGATGAAAATAACCTAGATGTCATGAAATGCTATGACATGGCATATTTTTATGAGCTCAAAGTGAAGATCAATAGCTTGTGATGAAGTCAAGTCCTAGAGACTTATTAAAGATTGATAGTGAGTATTTGATCCAGCTTCAATATTGCATGAGAAAGTGACATATGTCTATATTAAAACCAATTAAGTGGGTTTGTCATTTTTAAAACCTTATGAATGCCTAGTTGGATCTAATGTGGCATGCTACATGTCAATGTGTGTCAATATTTAGCTTCAGAGTTAAAATTTATGGCTCCTTCATGGATGGGCAAGAACTCAAAGCACATAAAAAGGTATGTAAGAGATTCTAGGTATTATTTTTGGTTGTGGATCATTCTATACCTATACCACAACTAGAGCATCTTAATTCCATTATTGCAAGAGTAGGTTCTTCCATGGCATACATAAGAAGAAAGGAAATTCTCCAAGAGGTTTTAGATGTGCAAGCGAGTGGTAAAGGGTATTTCTAGGCAACTACAAATAAAGATAGAGTTTGTTTGACCTCCACCAAAGAATTTAACTTATAGATCATGTAAAAAGACATCTTTAATGAAGAAATTAAATGGTTTGTTGCAATGCTTCATCATTCCTTGTAGAGGTAGTTAGAGTAATGATTTTTCTTGAAAATATATGAAGATTTTAGATGTGGCAAGGAATATTTTCCATCTGGGAGCATCTTAGTAGAATTTGGAGGGCTGCTTTGCAATTTTTGAAATTAGAACCCATAGTCCTATATTTGAAAAGGGTAAAAAAATTAAAAATAGAGGATTTGTCCTATATTTATTCATTTTTTTTGGTTGCTCAGTTTTATCTAAGTCAAGGTTCTACAAAATTTAGAAATCAACTATTATGTGTAGATTTTGTCTCCCTTGCTAAGGTGGTTGTAAGTGTATACCCATTAGGAAGCTCTGAGAGCATCTTTATGTCTCCCTTGTCCAACATGGATAAATATCACCATGATTGTCCCCATGGTATCATTTCCAAACATTGGTGTATGTAATAATTTCATTCAAGTTAATGGAAAATACTTTTGTTTCTTTATTATATCTTATTAATAAAATATAATCAGATGTTTTAGATGTTATGTTGATTAGATGTCTATATTTTTACTTATCTATGGTTGTAATCTTATGAATATATTTGAGTTAAAAACCCATTTTTTCATAGATATTTGGACATATTTTATTGAATACCTCATTAGGTCAGCATGGGTTCATGAATTTAGCAAGAGAAAGTATTTAAGATTCTAGTGTCTATGTATCTTCTAAGGTTTTAGGGATCATTTGGGAATTTGTATTATATTGGCACCAATAGATGAAAATTTATCCTTATAGTTTTCAAGTCTTGCCTTTTATTTTTCCTACATCTTTCCAATAGGTGATGTCATGTATGTTGAAAGAAACCCTACTTTTCGAAAAACCACCACCATAACTTTTTTTTCTATTATTAACAAGTTATCCTACCTTTTCCTACCCTATAAATAGTACACACTTATTACATATGATAAGTGTTATTTTCATGAAAATTCATAAGATGTTTCTTATATAACATGCATTTGCATCTTATGCTATTAAATTTTAGCACTTCAATCTTCTATCCAACCATATTGTTGAAAATTATTTCGAATGAATATTGCAAACACTTTTATATCTATATTAAATATCTTGTATGTTATCTAGAGCATTTGATAATTTCATGTGATAACCCTTCATAGGTGAATTGAATAGGTTTGGTTATTTCCTAGTCACATGTATGTTTGTTTGTGCCAAAAATCCCCATATAGGTTGAATTGTAGAATGTCTCCATGTCAGCAAGATACCCCATAGGTCCTCTCACCTTAGTTTAGGTAGATCTAAAATTAGAATGGAGATGACCATACCATTTTTTGATGACTCTTAGTGATTTTCTACATCCAGTCTATTCTTGATGCTAAACCATTCCCCAGCTATAGTGACATGCTAGTGGGTTTTTCATCTTTTGTTTTCCTTTTTCTTCAAGTGTGTAAAAATGAGTGATAAAGGTGTACAAATTGTAACCAATAGTAAGCATTCATAATCTTATTAAAATATATGATATGAAGGTAAGTGTCCCTGATTTCATCAAACATCTAAAAATTATGAATTTGAAATTTTGGATGTAAATTGCGTACAAAATGTCATCAATAATATGAATTATCATAGATGTCATTGAATTCAACCAAAGTGTACAATTATTTAATTTATATGGATAATTTATGTTATTTATCTTTCAAATAACATACAACATTCACTAAAGTTATGACTTCTTTAAAAATAATGCTAAAGTTCTTAAGAGGTTGATTTAAGGGTTGAATTATATTCTTGATTTTAGTGATTAGGGTACTATTTTTAATAGGATAATAGGGTGGAAGGAGATGATTTTAGTTTTACTTAAGAGATTCATTAAATACGTATGAATCACTTACTTCTTTTTGAACAAGATAATTAGAAACAACATTAGTATTAATATATGTATTGTAATGATATGAAAACTCTATGCTAGGATTATAATAATGTGGCATAAGATAAGCATCAAGGAAAGACAAATAAGATATTGATGTAGAGATAATGTCAAAAAATTTGATAAAAGTAATTTCATTTATTATAATGGTAACTTGTGGTGTGTTAATGGAAGAGAAGATAAGTTGATCCTCATCAGTTGAGAAAAAGGAAGAGTTAAGACATGTAGGCTAAATATCTAAAAAATTTAAATGAGAAGAGATACAATCATGATTTTTATAAACTATTTTAACTTATAGAGAAATATAAAAACATGTTTTTTATGAGCAAAATCATTTTTCAATATGCATATTTTATGAAAATTAATTTTATATAAGTGAAAATGTGATAAAGTGCATTATCAAGGTAGAAAGAGAACTAAGATGTGAGGGAATAAGGTCCCTTATTCGGGATACTAGGTGGTAATTCAAGAGGATAGATAATTATTTAGAGGATGTTATTTTTTATTTATATTATAAGTTAACAAAAAAATTAAAGGAGGATCTTGGGTAAAATCTAAAGCTAAATCGATAGTGGAATATAAATAAGAATCAAAAGAGGATTATATATGTAATTTTGAAGAAGAATATATAGGTTCCCCTCAAGAGGAAACTCTGTTTGAAAAAAAATGAATAATATAAATATGTATCTAGAGAGGAAACTATAGTTGAAATTAAATAATAATCTAGATGCGATATAAAAAAAAATCTATATATTACTATAGAGATGGATTCAAGGATGAATCAAGATGGAAATACAAATGAATATCTTGAGGTGAAAATGAAGACGGATTCAAGGATGAATTAGGATGTGTATTTTCTCTTGAATATTAAATTTTCTAGTTGTTTCTATGCGTGAACATTCCAAAGATACATCAAATTCATATTTTATATTTATTTCTAGATCATAAAAACAAAATCATATATACATGCTTCTCTGATAAGATTTTTCTTATTCTAGTTTGTCATTTCATCATCATAACTAAAGAGTATAGAATGAGTTGATAATACATGATCTATAGGATGAGAATAATTATCATATACACTTTTAGTATCCATGATCTATAAGGAAGCTAAACTGATCCTATAGGCCAATATCCCATCTCTATGGGTGCATTCAGAGTACCATCCCTAGGAGAGATGTTTCTCTTGGGTGTAACACAAATAAAATGTCTAAAAGAGGTTTATTATTGTATAACAAAGGGATCATAGGCATATCTAATAATTGCGATGTATGGGAAAAATAAAATATATAATTAATGGTGTACAATGGCTTGAGTTTTTTGGTAGTTACCCTCACACCAAAATATCCATAAAATACATATCTGATTAGCCTATAAGTCTAGTCATCAAGTAGCTTTTAAAAAATTAGAATGTAGTTTCTAGGAAATATACAAACAAATTAAAAATAACGTAATATAAAATAAAACTATTTTTATTTAAATAAATAAAAAATTTCAACCCAAGGTCAAAATAAAGAGTCTCAATGTTTGATTTAATCCAAGGTGATAGGGGAATTTATTCACTATTGGATTAAGTCTAAAGATGAATAATATTTTTGCATGGCTTCTAAACTATATCTATCTTTTAATGTTATTTTACTTTAGTTTCAAGATTTTAAATATTTTTTTATATTAAACTCTAGGACCAAATTCAATCAAACAACAAGAAATGCTCTAAAATATTATTGGTTCACTAGAATATTTAATGCTCTCATTTACTTAACAATAAAATACTAAGAAATAAATACTTAAAACTGATTTAGATATAAAACTATAAATATCTGCATATGAAATAAAACAATATAATGTGTTTAAAATGATATTTTATTAGTAAGTTTATAAATAGATATGTGAACCTAAATCAAACTGAATTTATGCTTAGTGTGCAGGCTGATTATTGATGAAAATTAACTAAGGATACCTTTGAAA
>JARHVA010000895.1:157500-187500 GCA_037957365.1 Torreya grandis
TTGAAAGACACATTCAATGGTTCAAGTACTTAGTGGAATGATGCTGCATTTGAATATTTAAATATTTAAGCCACTAATAAGAGTGAAGGTCCTGATTTGATTATGAAAACCCTTATGGAAGTTTTGAATCATGTCCAAAAAAATGGAACCTTGTGTAGAGTATTAAGCTAAGGAGTTTAGGGCGTTTTTGAAGTAGGAGACTATGCTAGAAAATCAAAATGACATTGAAGATTATAATGAATCATCTTTTAATTGGATTTTTTTATAACGAGAAGGATTTTTAGTCCAATTATTAAAACTAAAACCACTGGATACACTATAAAATTCCATCCCATATTACCAAATCCTAAGGAAGGGGGAGAATGGATAGTTGTGAGTAACATAAGGAGATTAAAGGGAAAGAATGATTTGGAACCATTGAATGTGTCTCTCAATTCTCAAAATGAAAATATTAATAAAAAAATTTAGTTTGTTTGTTTGTTTTTTTTTTTTAGAACTATAGTAGGTTTACAACATATTCATATGGTGGTTGTTTTATGCTATGTTTTTTTATGATATAACTTTTTTGTTTTAATGTAGTTGTTATTATTGAATATCTTGTCATATTTATCCTTATTTGCTTGTTCCTTTGCTAGGGTTGGGTACAATGTTCAAGAAACCGCTCTTTACTATTAGTAATAGTAAAATTATAACATATATGAGTAATGAGAGTGAAAACATGGTAGTAAGTATTCCCTAAGGATACCATGGAACATACATTGGCAATAACAATTGAGATATTGCTAAAGGGGATTACGTATATAGGGTTGGGGAGATTAGTTTGGTAGGGAAGAGGGTGGTGGCGATAGGGGATTAGATGGTATGTAGGAGGTAGAGGATGCGATGAGGTAGAGAACTAATTTTAATGGATATATTCATCCTCGAGTGGCAAGATCCAAGGGGCAGAATTTAAAATCCATGTTTTCAATGTTGAAAGTAGTAACAACCCCATGTTGGTTGAATTAAATCATAAATATATATTGGATTAGGGGTATTTTGCTGTAATTTTTTAAAGAAAGCTAAATAAAATTTTAACCTCTGATATGTCAAATAAGTCTATTTTATTTGAGGGAGATGCTCTTGAAGGGGTTTTAAAAGTTGAAGCTTGTTATTCTATTAAATATTTAATTTGTAAATTTAATCAATTCTTTCCAAATCTTCAAACACTTCATGGGTGGATTACAAAGATCTGGAAACTTATAATGAATGTAAATTTTGAGATATATCCTTTTCCAAAAGGTTTTTTTACAGCTAT
Source organism: Torreya grandis (assembly GCA_037957365.1). Taxonomy (NCBI): domain Eukaryota; kingdom Viridiplantae; phylum Streptophyta; class Pinopsida; order Cupressales; family Taxaceae; genus Torreya; species Torreya grandis. Next base: position 158,795 of record JARHVA010000895.1, read on the forward strand.
TTTTGACAAAATAGAAGATAAGGATAGGATTTTACATCAACATATCTATTTTATGGATCATCATACCCTCATGATGACTCTATGATGTTATGACTTCAACCCAGCTACTGAATCTTTCAATACTAAGCCTATGTGGATTTGACTTCCTAACTATCCTTGGTAGTTTTGGTCCAAGGAAAGTCTCAAGGTTACAAATGATTCCCTAGGAGGATTATTAGATGTAGATGAATCCACTCAAGATTATCTTCATACTACATATTTGACAATTATGGTTAACATTGAAGTGAGCACCCAACTCTCGACGAATTTAGAGTTGAATGTTGTTGAAATAATTTAGGTGAAAATAATTGATTATGAAGGATTATCTTTTAGATGTATATGATATTTTTCAATAAGATATTTAATCGATTCATGCCTATTAGGTCAAATAATGAAACACGAAATTTCTCTAGGGAATAATACTCACAAGGATCTCTTCACATTGAAGTCGAAGATAATGAAATGATAGAATAATAGGCCCCAAAGATAGAAGGAAGCATAACTGATTTGAATGAAAATGTAGAGAACTAGATGGTTGGTGATTTTGAAAAATTCAATATTAATACAACCCTTGATGTGGTTTTTGACACTACAGTGGTTTTAGGGGAGGAACGATCAGCGAAAATTCCATTGCAAATCATCTAAGCTTCTTAAATTGAAGAGGGAATGTCAATAAATAGTTTAGTTTAGATTGATGATCTTGTAGTGTCTATTTCTATTCAACGTGACACTGGGAAAGGAGGGGATTGGAAGGTGGTAAGCTCAAAGATATAAAATGTAAGGAGAAGGTATCCCTTCTTAATGTGAGCTTTCATTCTCTAAAATAAAATGCATAGATTCATGTTTAGGATTGTGGTGTTTGTTGAAAATCTTGGCTTCTTGGCCTATGGTATTGGTTTCATTATTTGGTTAGTTTTAAGGTGGTTAGTTTGATCATCTTTGACCCTTGGATTTTAAATGTTCAGTATTTTGGTTGGGTTGTAGACAACTATTTTTTGTTGTAGTGCCACTGTACTTATTGTAATATTTGAATCTATTGACCTTGGTTGTTTATTTCCCTTCTAAGATCTGGATCTTTAGTTCGAAAAAAACCCACCCTTTACCCTTTATAAAATTAAAACATATTTATTAAAAAATTATCCTTAAAAAAAAATTTAAATATGAAAAATTCAAATCAGTTATTATCTCTATTAAAATCTTTATAATACTATTTAAACATCACTTATTTTATAATTATAAAAATCGTAATATCTATTTATATTAAAATAATCCACTTTTTAAAAAAAATCAAAATTTATATGGCGTTATTCTAAATCCTTTCTGAAAACAAAATCATAGAAAAAATTAACTCTAACTTCTTAAATACATTCCTAAAATATACCACAAAAATAGTTGTACAATGAATGCCTGATTCCTTTATTTAAGATGTTGTCTAATAAAACAAAACCCTCTAGGAAATGCAAAACGGATCAGATCCTTATCCACCCTCCACGCCGACTTTGAATTACGAAGCATGTCTTAATACATTGTGCCCTGTGACTGCGCATTTTAAGCAGGTTTTCAAATATAAATGAACTTTCTTTGATTATTTACATTTTAAGCAGGTTTACGTTTTGAAACGGCCGGCTGCCGAGGGTTACGGTGGAAGACAGCCTTAAACTTTCTTGTTTGCCAGGTACACATTTAAACTTTCTTGTTTGATAGCCTTAAATCAACAGACTTTCACTCATCACGCCTCCATTAAAAGGAACACTGAGGTGGTAGATCTTTAAATAATGCGTGTACCATCCAAAGCTCTTATAGCTAATGTACTAATGGCCGAACATAGTTATTTAGAACCGGATTTTCATTTCAATTTGCTGCAACTCCTTGCTAACCACGAAATGCAGACAATGTTTTCGGATAATTTGTTGACCAACTGCTTAATGGAGGACAGCAGTTGTACTTCTCGGATGGGTCTTCCTGCGGGTTTGATAGACGAAATGGCTAATATTGGAGGACCCGAGATTTTTGCAGAAGATGCAATTGTGTATTTAGCAGGCGAGTTGGAGCAATTCTTTGCAGCAGGGAAAAATGTTCAGCAGTATAGACATTCCGCATTAAAGAGAGGGAGTAAAAGCGATCTGACCTGTGTCTTGCCGGCGTTTTCATTGGACCCGGCGTTCGTAGAACGAGGCGTTCCATATTCGTCCTTTGGGATGGAAAATTGTCAAATCGCCAAGGAATACGTGCTTAGTACCACAGAAGCGAGTACGAACGGTAAGAGAAAGGAAAGAGCTTTTGAACACGCAATATCCAAAAATGCTAGCAACTGTAGCCCTCTCAGAAAACGGAAAACCGTCGAAAAGATATGAACTTTAATCCTTGAAATAATAGATTTAAATCCACAGTAAAGACTGAACTTCGACCTTGTGCAATGTTTTCACTCGATTTTAGATTAACTGGAGAATCAAGTTCTTAACTCGCATTAGTAATGCCACTAAATTTATTGTATCGTGTACCTAACATTTCTTTTTTCGTCTTCTTTTTCTATATCTACCTGTGGAATGTGATGTACAGGCAATGTATAGTTATACGCTGACGGCGAATGGCGCGAACAATGTCATGGACGCCGTTAATGTTTCGGAGAACAAAGCGAAGCAAAATAGCGTAAAGGAGTTTTCGAAACCGCTTGAGAAGCCAAATTACATTCACGTTAGGGCGCGTAGAGGTGATGCCACGGACAGGCACAGCTTAGCCGAAAGAGTAAGTTAATTCTAACGCGTTTTATATTGAGTAGTTTCCGGAAAATCAAAGTTAAACCAAGAGATAGTATTTCCTTAGTTCATAAACAAAGATGCAAATATTTTGCGTTTACACCAATCGTCGCATCGTTTATATTAGAAAAGATTAAATTGTTGTAATATTTTGGTAAACAAAGTCGAATTATTGTTTTTGTACGTGGCTGCAGGCGAGGAAAAAAAAAAAAAAAAAGCGAACGCATGAGGTTTTCGCAGCATTTGGTTCCCGGATGTAGTAAGTTACTGTACATCTCTACTTCAACCAAACTAAGTAGTAAGGTGAGGTGCATCCAGCTTCCACAAAACTATTTTTATAAGATAATGTGGCCTCACGGCCAGGCATAGTATTTTGAAGTTCTAATTTAATTTTTCGCGGATTCTTTATCTTTTCATTTACACAGTCAGATAGGGATAGTAGAAGCGCCCAGTTTCGAACCAGATTTATGACTGTTCATCCCATTTTATCGAAGATGTTGTCAATTATTTTAAATAAATTAATAATAATAAATAAATATATATTTTCATTCTCCCATAACGTTTGTTTATTTTAAGGTATTTCAGATGACAGGTAGAGCATTAATTCTGGAGGAGATCATCAATCACGTTCAGGCTTTGCGTCGTCAAGTTAAGGTATAGTATTTTTTTTTAAATAAAAAATCATAGACAACTCTGAAGTACATAGTTTTTGCCATGCCGTACATGTCGTTTGTATATTGTATTACACAAACAGTTTCTTTCGATGAAGGCGATAAGCGTCAATAATCCTCGTTTCGACTTCGGTAACCACCCTATTTGCGCTAACGACGTAAGTGCCAAACTTTAAATTTAATGAGTGTAATGTTTTTAGACCGTTCGAGATTTAAATTTTATTTTCGTAGGCAAGAACAGAGTTGTAAGTACTTTTATTGAATTTGTGCGCAGATAACGACTTGTTATCAATCACATTATCCTCAATATCAGCAATCGGAACAGCAAAACCCTCAGACTTGCCTTTTCCGCGGCAGGAAAGTTTAATTATTTCTTTTACAAAAGTTGTGTATTCATTTCATTGCACTCGTTATTGTATTACCCGTCGAAGTCAGTGTGTAGGAATTTCCATCTCGAAATTTTCCATGTTTCTGTAAAATGCAAGACGAAAATAATCTTATGTATCAAAAATAATTTTCATTTCCCTAAATATTTAGATGGGTTTCATTTGAAATATGCTAAATTTCCCATCCATATGTAATTCAGGAGTTTTAGCGTTTAAAATAATAATAACAGCAGCAGCAGCAACAACAACAACAACAATTATACTATTTAAATTAATGATTTTGGCTAGTCAACTATGTCCTTAAATAAATATGTGAGTAATTAATAAAATAAAAAAATCAAACGTTTATTTTTTCACACTGTTCTATATACAAATAGGCATTTTAATAATTTAACTTTTACTATATTTTATAATTTATAAAAAGAAACAATAATTTTAGATAATACATACTATTTAAATCTATAAATTATGAAGTTAATGATATTAAAAGGAAAGCAATGAGATGGATGAGTTATTTCCTATTTAAGTTGATTCATATTTTTATACATTTGATGACAAAGTTTTAATAAAGAATAATGTTAGAAAGAAAACAATTTATATGTATATTTTTAAATATTTATAGTGATTATTATGATATTAAATTATTATTAATATATTAATTAAATTAGAATTAACAAACATATTTAATTGTTTAATTGTAGGGTTTTTTATTTGAGATATTATTAGTCTCAACCAATATACATCTTAAACTTGTATGAAGTTTTCTTCCCAATTTTTTTTTAAATTTTTTTTAAATTTTTTAAATTTAAAATAAATAAATAAATAAATATTTTATAAATGATAATCAAATTCAAAAACTTAAATGTATTTTATTTGAAATATTCATTTCTTTTTTTTGTGAAAAAATAAATAAATTAATATTAAATGTATTGTAGAATATTGAATATGTTAGATGATTGCTATTAATATCAATTCTTTGTAAGTAATACACACATCAAATATACTAAATATTCTTTATTTATTATTCACTAAAATTCATATATAATTGAAATATCTTGAATAGATATCGATTATACATAATTATTATATTTGATATATATTTTAATTTTTTGCAAAACATTATTATATGTAAAAAGAATTAAAAATGAAGGGAATGTATACCAAACTAATCCAACATAATTATAAGTAGAATTGGTCATTTTGGGCATAACGTTTATGATAGAATGTATACCAAATTAAACATACTAGACATTCCACATCCTCAAATCTCAAAACATTTCAACATTTTAACTTAAACTAAGGTTTGGAAGTCACACAATTTTACTTTTGTATATTCAAATTAAAATTATAAAATTTCTCTCTCGACTATATTATATAAAATATACCAAAAGAAAATTTAAATAAATCAAGAAAAAGAAATGTTGTAAACAAGGGGAGGAATATTATAAGGAGGAGATTCATGAGGTTCGATAATATCTTATAATTAATATTAATGACTACTATCAAAAGGAAAGTATTATATAAAATATTTACAAATGTAAGATACGAATTTTATTAATATTTATAATTTAATAAAATTGATTTTGAATTTTTAAATGTACTTTCGTGCTTATATTTCACTATTGAATGTTCTATATTTCACTATTTAATGTTCTATTATATTTTTGAACTGAAAAAAATTTGTAGGACCTAAAATTTCCAAAATCATTTCATGTTCCTTGTTATTAGAGTGGGAGAACATGGGTGTCAAATAATAAAAAACGAACTTCATGAGTTAAATTGTGCACACCTTCTTTATGATTCATTAGTTTCCCACATTAAATAAAATTTACGTTGCATAATAAAAATAGAACACACATGGGTAGATGGTAGCTTATGCCATCCATTTATATGGGTCTTGATGATAACTTATTATGTAAATAGGAAATTTGGATGGCCCTCAGCTAATAACTTTAAATGGAGTATATGTGATTTTTATATTAACTGTGATGTTCATATTTGTTACAAGTTTTTATTAGATATTAAAAATTATATTATACATATTTAATATCTCAAGGAAGGTAACTTAAAGTATTAAAATGAAAATTTAAAGACCTTTGATCATTAATATTTGATTGAGTGGCCCTAGTTTTTCCAATTTTTTTGTCTTTTTATAATTGATTTTTTTTTTTAATATTTCAAATATCAAACCTCTCCCCCTGCAAAAAAATTATAATTATATATATATATATATATATATATATATATATATATAAAACCGAGTAATGTGTTAAGAATTACTTTGTCATTGAATAGGTATAGAAACATAATAGGCAATATACATTAGAACCTACAGTCAAGAAATTCATTTGACATTTATGTATTGATGGTTTAAATTTTATGTACATAGTCAATGATGTATTTATTAAGTCCATGTGTGACCAAATAAATTGGAAAATAAAAAGTAGATTTATTACTAAGTGACATTATCATAAGCTGAACATTTTAGAATAAATGTAAGACTCAAATAAAGTTTTTGTATGTTTAGATGAATCTTATTTTCACTATTTTTATTTTTATTTTTTAGGTTAGATATTTAAATGGATGAAGGTAAGTAGTGAACATGTATTTTTCTTAAATTATTATTTAATATATTATAAAATCAATTTAGGTAATTAAATTTTTTAAGGATTTGAAAAAGTTTTAAAAATTTGTATTTTTATGTTACGAAGTTATTTTTATGTTGTAAATTTAGTAAATGTACGTACATTCAAATGTAAAATTGACGTGTATTTAAAATTTTCTCCAAATGATTCGCATTGATATGCAAAGCATTATGAGTGATGTGATTGTTTCCAAGAAATGTATAGATTCATTCAAGAGGCACATTTACTAAAATCATCGATGTGAGGGTATGTATTAGCATGAGGTGTAAGTATACAAGTTTTAATATAGTGAGGGTAGTGTTTTGTAGAAGGATTTTAAATTTAAATATTTTTTATAATATGTATATTTTATAATCTATTAAAAAATTATGATAAAATATTTACTATTTATGATAAAATTGATTTTTAATTTTTTAAATATTTTTACATTTATAAATTTAATAAATTTATCATGACAATCATGTTTTTTATTTTTATCAAAATTATCATAAAAAATAATATTATATATGAACATGTATTTTTTAAAATAATAAAATTGATCATTCACATTAATATTGAAAAGGTATATATTATAAATACCATAAGAAGTTATTTCATTAAATATTGATATTTTTAAAACGAGTTGTGTGCGAATATGATTATCTCAATTTATAGTTGTCATCATTCAATCTATTACTATGTTCAAAAATATGTATAGATCTAAATCTTGTAGACATATGATATAAACAAAAACACGCCAAAGTAAGTAATAAAGTTTTATTTTAAAACATAAAATCTTACAATTAAATTTTAAATAAGAGTACCAAACGTTAGGGTAAATTCTAAAACATGTATGTATATCACTAAACAATGGTATGCACACATAATTATTAAGATAGATATAATATAAACATATAAGTAAGTAAATATAAATTAAGGTTTGAAAAAATATGTAATAGAAAATACAGATATGAAATCAAATCTAAGATATTATAAAACCTATGAAAGCTTATGAAGACCATATGAGAATTCAAATAATGTTCAAGGTTCACAAATATGTTTAAGATTTTATTTGTTTGTCAATGAAATTGAATATATATATATATATATATATATATATATATATATATATATATATATATATATATATAAAATTTAATAGTAAAAAATTAATAATTTATGACTTGTTATCAATTAAAAATGATAAAAATATAACATGAAAATTTTAAATAGAATAAAAATATGATGAAATGATAATACTTTATTTATTTTTGGAATTATAAATTAAAATGTAAAATTTTGTATATAAATGAATGTTTAAATTTTAATTTTAATTTTAAAAGGATATGATTAAAACTTACATTCTTCATGGCATTGGTGGGATCATAAGCAACATTTTTATCGGCAATAATGTTTTGTTATATTATACATATGTTTATATTACTTTAATATTATTAATTATATTATTTAGGTTTGTTAGTGGATGTTGTATCAACCTAAATTTTTAACTTTTTATATGATGCATTGAAATGTAAAAATGATGTCTTCTTTCTTTTTCATCATCTAATTTTTCTTTCAATGAATGAAAAAATAAATCAATGCATCAAAATACCACTATGAGAGTTTATTTATGTATCACGCATGTTAAAATTAAATCATAATATAATTTTAGAATGTGAATTAAATCTCAAACAAGGCTTTTCGACCTCCTAAAACCTCCTCTTTCTCAATGTGAATATCTAACTACGTGGAATATGCCTAAAACCTTCTTTGAATAAAAAAAGGTGTTGTTCAAAGATTATTTCATCACTGATGTAGTAATATAGAAGTAGTTGACACTAACTTTAATTATACATTATAAAATTAGATGTTTGATTCCACTCTCATTTTTTTTATAGTGCTCTTTGTTTTGTATGCATGTGAAATGTATTGGATGATGTGATATAAATAAGATGGTTTAAGACATAATTTACACTTAGGTAGACTCACACAATAATTAAAGTAAATAATCAAGACACGTGGAACATGATTAAAGGAAAAGTAACCCAAAAATGATGAATGGTATAATAAATAGTTGTGCCCATCTTGCCTAAGGCAGGATTAGTGAGACTGATGATCTCATCCTAAACAAAATTAGGAAATGTAGTTCAAGTAGCAATATAGTAAAATTCAAAATTGGGGTCGAGCTTGAGATCCCAAGGATTTATAAAAGTGTTATATGCATTTGGAAGACTTTAGGACAACATGATGGGTATTGTAGGGTAGGATAATTCCAGAAAACAAGTAATTGTTTATGTCAAAATATAGAAAAATAACTATATGAAAGTAGATTGTACTAAAACTAGGTGTTTATGAGAATACAAAAGAATTTATTGTATATTTTGTTTGATATAAAAAAAAATTGAGAATGTAATAATCTGATGAGATGTAGGCTATCTAGTAGAAGTCACTATGAAATTAACATATATTTAATAGAGTTGTTAAATTGAGAATGTAATAATCTGATGAGATGTAGGCTATCTAGTAGAAGTCATTATGAAATTAACATATATTTAATAGAGTTGTTAATAAGTGTTGCATATTCATTTGCCATTTATAGTGTAGTTTTGATATTTAATTGAATTCCCATTTGAACATCATATAAGTGTTTTTATTATATCATGGAAATGATGATTGAAAAGCATCTAACTTTGAAAAAATTATTCAGGTAGTTTATTTATTTATTTTTGTATTAACATTCTTTTGAGTGTAACGTAATGATATAACTTAACTGGCAACAAAGGAGAGGTGATTTAATAGACTTATAATAGATATTTCAGAGGAACTTGGGATAACAACATTATATACTTTTTTCTTTTAAATTGTAATTTTAAAATATATTAAAAATTAATTGATTGATGAAAAATAACGCCTTAGAAAATGTTCTCTTTTAGTAAATTTTAATAATGTAAACTGTAAATAAAAATGAATTGTCAATATATTAAACATCATTGAAAAAAATCTCTATTGATGTTTCCTTCTTTAAAGATTGAACGCTCCTAGGTTTTTGAGGCTAAGGTTAAACTGATAGCAAACCCTCCCTTTTGTTGTTCCACCACTTTTAAACAATCACGGAATTACTCGTGCCAAGCAGTAGAAAAGCATACCAGTGGTGCTGCGATCTATTATTTCCTAGCATTCCACTCTCTCTACAGTCTGCTATCCTGTTTGGCAATTGCGAGCAAAGCACCCTCTTCTTTAAAATTCAAACACATAAGGCTTCTTTGTGGGTCAAAAATATATATTTTGAAATTCAGGCCTTCACCGATCACGTTGTTTACATAGAATACAAAGCTGATAATTTTTTAAATACACTCTACACATCAAACTTGTAACACCTAATCTAGTAATGGCAGGTCATAATTCAACCATGCTTAGTTCAGCAAAAATGGTTACGAGTGGTAACACAAAGGAAAGCGCTTTGTCCAGAAATGATTGCGGGTATAGATCAACTTTAAAGCTTTAAATATTAAATTTAAATCAAGACTAAAATTTGAACTCGTTACCGAAGTCTCATGTAAAATTACAGTAATCTATAATTTTATTAGATATGTGATAAGAAAGTGAAATGTTGGGTCTTTATATGGTACGATTTGTAGTTTTTTTTAAGATAGAGAAGTATTATTTGTAGCTGAAAATACTATGTCAATTAGGTATATTTATCTTTATGGAGAGCCAAAGTAGTTAATAATAAATTTACATGTAATTTGTTGTCTTAAAATAATAAAAGTTTTATTAGGTAAATCTGGTGTCCAATCTCATACATATCTAATATTAAGTCAGTTTGAAATCTATTTATTATTGTAAATATGTATTATATTATTGAAATTTCTAAATATTTGTTAATGTGAAGTGTCTAGTTTACTAACAAAATCAAACTCATCACTAATCTGATATATAATTATTTTATGACTTGTACATTTATTTTTTCATGTCCCACATGTTGTGTATAGAGAGATAATGAAAACAAAGATATGTATGTCATTTGGGTTATATATATATATATATAAATAAATGAAAAAAAAAATCATAAAAAATAATAAATTAATATTAAATTATAATTATGATTTCATCTCATTTTATTAAGATCAGAGCTGGTTATGTAAAAAGTTACTGTAGAAAATTAAATTCGAATACATATATACAAGAAAAATAAATATATTCTCTCTTTTATTTAATAAATTATAATTGAACTAATTAAATTTAAATAATTTTTTATTTAAAATTATTAATTTTAAATTTCTAAAGTTCCAAAATAATTAGTTAGATCATTATTAGTTATTCATTTAAATATGATATGAGTGATCTCAATGTTTTTTAACTATATATTATTCGTTTTACATGTTCAAATTTACTTAAGTTTTAATATATTTTTATTTAAAGAAATTTAAACTTAGTCATTGAATGTTGTAAAAATAACAGACTTTAGTATTTTACATTTTTAAATAAATGTTTTTAATAGCTTCCAATTTAATTATATATTTTTTCTAAAACATTTATAAATAATATTTAAAATAAAATAAAATATTATATCAATTTTAATTTAATTAAAATACATATCTTAAAACTTGTGATTTTGTAGTTCTTTGTATGATGTGCACCAAATTTTTTTGGGGATGTACCAGTGTGGAGTATAATATTAGCCATGCATTTCACCATCTACAAATGACATCTCCAAAAATTCTCTTTTTTGTAACAAGTGAAATGAAAACAATATTTTTATTTTTTAAAAAGGGAAAAGGAGTAAAAAATTATTGAATCAGAGAAACATGACAGAGCAACAGAGAACAGCTTACATAAACCACCAACCTAATACGCAACAAAAGTCTTCAAGGGACCCAATTAAGAAGCCGATTACAATGAAACAAAAATAATTTGAAATTTATTTCGGCTTTCCAATAAATGGATTTTATTTGAATACAAAGCCGAGGGTAACCTCCAAAATGGCCCATTACAAGTTAAACTAGTCCCACGATTGAATGCAATATTTTTACTTCTTGAAGGTAATATTTTTATTTCTTGACGGTGTTTATATATATATATATATATAATTATAATGTTACAAATAAAGAAATAGGCATTATCGCCTAAATATTTATATGTTTTCTTAATAATCATTTCCATTGTTGGGTTCGAAATTGGTAGGCCAACATCATGCTTGAAAGGTCCTTAACGTTGATAAGACATTTCATCAAGCAACACTTCCAAAGGTATTGGCATGCTACCGTCCCAAGCTAAAAGTCTTTCGAGTAGATGTTTTCGGATCGCATGGATGAGTTAGGTTTTCGAGTCTTATACCAATACTTCAACTTAATATTGAATTTAGTCGTATATAATTATATTGATAAGTGTTTACTTATCAGATTGAGCTCTTAGTTTCATATTTAATCAATAATCATCATTTAAAGTTAGTTATTTTATATGATCTTATTATTTTGATGTTGATGCATTTCTTATTTGGTGTTATTGTGTTACAAGTTTTTATGATCGTATGTAAGATGTGTTAGGTAGTCGACGATGACAACTTAGATGTGCAATGACATTAGGTTAACAAAGTGTTTTATTAACAATTATTATGATATTTTGTTGGTGGAAACATTGTAACTATTAATTTTTTGGGTTATTTACATACAAAAATATTTATTTTGTTTATTTAGTGTAATATCTTAACATGCAAACAGTAGCAATTGAGTATACAATGATTGTGAGGTGAGTTAAACACAAATATGTTTGTCTACATGAATGTAGTGATAATATTCCTTATGTCTAAGATTTATATTTGACACATACACACATGTACACACACAAATATAAATTTTAGTTAAAAATATTTATACATAATCACCTATATCCTCATAATACAAATAAATGTTTTCTAAAGGTTACAACTATAAATATCAAAATCATTTATAATTATGATTTTGTTTGTTGGTCATTGTTGATGTAATATTTATTTATTTATTAAAGATGACCATGAACATTGAAAAGTGTTTAAGTTAGTTTTTGGTATGCTTCTAGTCAAAATATTCTAGTTGTCTAATATTTATTGTTGGCATTGATAAATTTTTTTAATGGGAATAATGCATCTTTGAATGGAAAATGTGTGGGGTAGGATGTATGTATTCACAGAGAAAACTGTGGATTTAAAAATGTGGGATCAATTAATTTGCAAACAGGTTATTGTTGTGGTTTGGTATGTTGGTGGTTAGTGATGCATTAATTTTTAATTATTTAACATGATAATGGACATTAAAAATAAAATAAAATCATAGTTTATTTGAAACATAATGTAGATTTTATAGTTAGACATGGAAAGGCTATAGTGTGGTGATGTGCTCATATCATTAAAAGAAAATAATTGTTGGTGAAAATATTTCTTTGTTATTATTTCTATGATTGTGGTAGAAAGGTTAAACAATTTTATGTTATGATTTTGTGTATTGGTTATTTTTAATGTAATTTTATTATATTTATTTAGGTGATAGTCAAGATTGAAAAGGAGTTTTAAATATTTGTTCGTGTTATTGTGGGTTTGAAACATCATTTAATTTTGATAGCTTGACATGCATAGATAGGAATTTAATCATGTAGTCATTATTAAGTGTATTTTTTTCATGAGGATGTGATTTTAAACACAGGAATGTTTCTTTCTCCCCCTCTCCTTATGATGAGAGTGGATATTTAAAAGGGATTTTAGATAGTTTATTATATCTGGTAATGAACGTGTATAAAATATAGAAGATTATAGGTGAATAAATTTAATTAATAACATTTTATTTTTTGCATGATGTATTTTCTCTTGCCTACTTAGTGGGACATCAAAATTCTATATCTTGGATTTTTTGTTCTTATTTTTATTTTGTTGTTGTTGGTAAATTAGTATTTTTGGATGTTTAAGATGAAATTAGAGATTGAAAATGGGTAGTTTTCATATCCTTATGCGCATAAACCACAATATGGTCATCTATTCAAAATCATTGGTTTACAAAGGTGAGAACCATATATGTTAGAATTATATATGCTTATGATTTTGGTTTTTTTTTTTGGTCATTTTTAACTCAACCTTTTGAGTTATTTAAGATGAAATTTGGGATTGAGAAATTGGTTTATGTTTCTTTTTTTAAGTTATTTTGGGGAGAAATATTTATCAGTATAGGAATTATTATTTTCAGTGATACATTTTTTGGAAAACTGTTTATGGTAGAAAATGTGTGGTTGGATGTATCTATCCTAATGATAAAAAGTGTGGATTTACAAAGCTGAGACACAAACAAGGACATGGTTTATGGTTGTTATATGTTTTTGTAGATATTTTTTGTGTAGTGCTTGCTTGATTCTATAACATGACAATGCATATTAAAAAATGGGTTTTATTATTGGGTTTAAAACCTCATATAAGTTCAATCTAGTTTGACATGGATATAATAAAGTGTGGTGATGTCATCATTGTTAGGATAATAAAAACAAGTTTTATGGCATAAAATAGATGTGTATAATTGTATTTGTCATTGGTGTGAAAATGATAAACAATTTATTGTAATGATTTTGTGGAATGAAAATTTGTAATAGAATGTTCTTGTTCAAAAAATGTTTAACCCATTTTGTAAATAAAAACTCAAAAGAGTGGCTTAATAAAATAAGAATTATGCTACATTAAAAAGTAACAAAATTAAATGAATTTTATTTTTTAAGATATTTTGATGAGATATATTACATATAGATATATACAAAATATAAAAACATAAAAATTTAATATTTTAATAATAGAAATATTAAAGAGAACTATTATTAACTTATAAAATGATGCATACAAATATTTGAGTAATGAAGGTGAAATAATGGCATGTCTAAAGTTCTGAATCCCATCATCAAATTTTGAAATTATATCTCTATCAACCTAGACACTTGTGTCTCCTTATGAATACTAGTGTTAACACTACTATCACAATTTAAATGGTTATGTCTAGATTATAGTACATACCTTTTTTTATAAGTTCCACATCCACATGTTAGACTTCATTATCACTTTATAGATTGTGTCTCTAAATCTTGCACATAAAATCTCCATATTAGTGTGTAACTCAAAACCTTAGATCCTTAAATTAGGGTATCACACCTTGAAAAATTAGGTTAGTGAGCTCAAATAATGTAAAATTGACCTTAAAAACCCTATGTCATTAATAGTTGACCAAATAGACATATACTATGAAGATGGCCTCAAATCAATGTAGTTTTTCACTTATGTGGGCTTGTGTATGAACAATTTTGTAATATGTTATATGAAATTCAATGTAATGATCTAACTTATAATTGAAAATACTTCTCATGTATTTTTATTTGAGTGTTTTAGACCTATAATATGTTTCCTCCTATTATTGATTTGGAAATAAGAAATAATAATAAATAATAGCTTAGTTTTGTAATTGATTATCAATAGTATAATATAATCTTGAGACGTGTTTGCTATATGATTAATGAGTGGGATAAAACTCATATTAATACCACATATTATAAAAAAAATTATAATTTAAGGGTTGAATTAAAAAAATAGATTGACCTATACATATTTAAATATTTGCAAATTGGCATTTTGTGAGATATGAACCTGTGCATGCAAGAAAGAATAATATTGTTGATGATTGTGTCCATATCTAAATTTGAGTGTCTAGGAAGATAGAAAGTTAAGGAATATTTAAACTAAATACCGTAGGATATATATATAATATTTTAAGCATATTATCAGTTATAGGTGTTCTAGATAATTAAAATAACATTTTTGGAATATAAGATAAGCATTTAGGCATGGTGAGATGCTAAATGCAATCTTTTAGGTTGAAATGGTGGGTCAAGAACTTAATACTAATTATATTAATTATATTCACGAACTTTACAAGACTAGTTTGACATATAAATCCATATTTGAGTATTTATGCACCCACACCCGCGCCCCCCTCCCCTTCATCTAGTAAATCATAAGGATGAAATTACTAGGTTAAAGTAAGTAAATGTGTATCATCATATGTATAGATTATTTTTATTTTACTTGAAACCTATTTGAATTTGTGGTATGCATATGGCCTGTAACTAATAACATATTACATGTTTAATTTTGTGTAATTAATCTAAAAATGAATAATTGAAATTGATCAAAATAAATGAGAGTAAGGAAGGAATAAACTTTTGTGTTTATGTGACCATGTTGTCCCTTGATAATTTACCTTGGTAATGATTCATCCTAGATAAATATTTGGAGATATATTCACAAATAAACCTTAAATATGTGAGGATGGTAATTGGAGGGTGATCATGCCACCAATCCATTATAAGGTTGAGTTATGCAAAGTCCATCAAAAGCACTAAATCTTAATTGGACAACTTAAATGTAACCCTAATCTATCCAATCTCAGGTATGTTAAATGCTTTAACCATATAAAACCATAATAATATAAGTAGTGTCAATTCCATCGAGAGAAGATAATATTAATTTCACCAATCAAAAGAGATAACTAATGTAATAGATAAAATCTCAAATGGTGTATCTTGGTGGGTTTGATGTCTGAATATTGGTATAATGTATCTATAATTCGGTAAATTTTTGTGACATATAAACCTAAAATATGTCTCAAGATCAAGTACTTTTCAAAATATAACCTTTGATCTATAAACTACGTATAATATGTATCATAATTCTAAAATTGATTGTCCTAAAGATGTAAAAATTGGTCCCAAAGGTATAAAAATCTATCACAACTATATATTTGAATCCTATAAAATTTTATGATGTTCTACCAATTATGTCAACTATATGTATGTTAATTCATGTTATCTCTATATGAATTGTGTAGTGAAAAAGAATATAGTGGTATCATGAAAAATTATATGTATCCATGAACCTCACAGTATGAAATCATAATAATCCCTAAGATGGATGATATATAACATGGCAATATCTAGATTTAATAATCTCAAATAGAAAATAAATTAAATAGAAGAGCATTCAATGTAACACAAAAATGGGTCTAAGGAGAATAGAAAAGGGATATGTCCAAATCCCAGACACACAAGCAGAGGAAATAATAAAATGTCCACAAAAAAATAGAAACATTCAGCACACTATGGCCAACAAGAAAGAAAAAATTTCTAATTTTTTATAAACAAGACAATGAAGCAAATAATAAATATAGTTAATTCATATAAAGATATGATGTAAATGAAATATAATGAACTAGCATAATCATGCCATATGAGTCCCTGCATTCATATGTTAGAAAAATATATTTTTAAATAGTGTATCATATAAACATGAGTAAAACATGTGTAAGAATTAAAATATAAGATCAACATAATAATGGAAAATGATCATAAAACAATATAACACGTGTCAATTATGATAAAATAGAAGCAAGAGGCCCCCAACATAGTGTGATTTGTTTTTTAAATATTTTTTGGGATGTTTGTAAAGATAGTGATATCTGATGATATTATCTAAGGGGTGATCGTAAAGTGATCTACACATTGATTATGCTAGAATACATTTGTTATGATGCTAAGGATCATGTTCCTATGCTAAATATGGAGATAAATATTTTATAATACTCTATGTATGATTCATAGGACTTTGTGATTGTGAAGTATTGATGGAAGTTAAATTAGTTTTTATAACCCATTCTTTAATTCTCTTTGATTTTTTTTGTAATATTGATTATTTTAACGATATTTGAAGCTGTATGTTTTGTTGTCAATAATTGGTTAGGGAACGGAGCTGTAAATTAGGATCTCATATAATCCATTATATATCACTAATGAAATAATCTCTCATGTTTCAATCACATAAGAAAAAGGATTGCATTTTGTTTATCCTTTCACTCATGATTAAACCTAGTTCATTATATAGTTATCTTTTGTAAAAAATTAATATTGTTTGTTGAAATGAATTTTCTTGTTGAATCCCTGGTAGTGTAATTACATTGTTGGAATGAATATACTTAAGACAAACATGCACTATTGAAATTACTACACAGAGCTTGTGAATATTATGTCATACCAATTAAATAGCAAAGACTCATGTATGTGTTATAACTTATAATGTTGTTGTCACATATGCTAGACTAACTTGTAGAGGTAAATAATTATCACCAAAAACATGTTGTATCATATAATAAAATTATTTGACCATTTTTATAGAAGGAAAAAAATTATCATATATATATCTAAAATACATGAGTAATGGCATTTTACATACACTATCATTAGAACCATTATTAGACATATCATTATATATAGGTTGATTATTAAATATGTGCTTGAATAACCAAGGAAATAATATACAAGTCATATTGTACAATCTCATTTTGATCAAATGAAATGGAATGCCTCTAAACCACAGGAGGTATCTTATATGTAAGTTTACCAATAATCCCATCTCATAGGTTTTAATAATGTGAAAAAGTGGGATTTTAATCACTTGTCATTTTTAATTCTAGTGTTTTGTTAGAATGATCTTGAAATAGATTATTGAATATATTCTTATTTTAATGATCAATAGGTTATAATCCTAAATTACTTCAATAATTCTCAAAGCTAATTTGTTCTTTATAATTCAAATCTATTAGTGTAGGATTTTTTCCACTTTCATTTTTATCTAAACGGTTATTAGTTACATTGCTTAGGGTTCTTAAAGTCATTAGGATAAATACACTTAATAAATTATTTAAATCATGAGTTGAGTTGTTACCTTTATGGTGATATAATATCTCACAATATAATGCACCTCCTTTGTAATTTTTGGCTAATGAATTAATGATTCAAATTATTAGTTTATGAAGCTTTGTTTTACTCTATATTTGACATAATTTAGCATGGTATCAGATCTATGATATGATAACTAATTTTTTGCTTCCAAAGATCTTTGGTGAGATCCTTCTTGCATGCATGTTATAGTATTTATTGATTTTTTTATTCTTCATATATTTGGTGATATTTAATAAAAATTCATGAATACTATCTATTTGATGTATTTAATAACAAAATTGATAATTCCATCAGATTTAGAAGCTATCAAAACCCTAGGATTGGCTATAAATTTGACCCATTTTCATGATAGTTGAGGTTTAACAATTTTAGATAGTTTCATAGCTTTTTTACTAATTTCACACAAATAAATACTAAAATTTTCTACATGTTCAGGGTTATTTGAGATCTTTGGTGGGTCCTTGGTGTGGTTTTCATAGGCATTCTAGATCTTGAGTTTTTAATCTATGCAAAGTTTTGTAAGCCTTAAGCACATGGTCATATAGTGTGGTCATATGAGGGATGTACACATATTATCCCATATCCCATGGTCATATGTAAATTAATCCCATGTTCACGTACAACCCCAAAATACTTAAATTTTCTCTAAAGGATCCTTCTCTCTTCTTTTTAGGAAATTTATTTTTAAATTTTTTCAATCTCTTTCTCAAAAGCGCCTAATGCTTTTGTGAGGAAGTTGACCAAAACATATTTCCCCTTACCATTTCCACCCACATTTTTTTATGTGAGATAATATTTTCAAAATTCCATTACTTTTGATCAATAACTTGGATTTGAGTATTGTCTGATTCAAAAGTTTTTATTTTCTCATCATTTTTGCATTGTTGACATTTTTGGGCTCCTTTCAACCAACTATTATACACTTTTAGATGCATTATCAACTAAGTCTAACATCCATCTATGTATTTCATACTTATGCACATATTTCTCAAGATGCATTCTTTGCTATGTTAGACATCAATAATAGTGTGATTGTATTTAAAACATAAGGTGGGTCACTCTAATAGTTCTAAGAGGGTATTACATGGTTTTTTGAATTTATTTTTATGTATTTATTTACGCTATACAATAATTTTTTCTTCTATACTATGGATTCAATTCCAATACATTTATTCACACCATTTAGCTATCAAGAATGATAATCTAGAATGAAAATTATTTTGAAATCCAAGGGTTCCCATGAAATTATAATGGGCACTAAGACTGAACCTATTATAGTAGAAATGAAAATAAAATGGTTCAACTATTTTGATAATTTATATGGACTACTATGTCTTTCCATCTCTCTTGATCTACTCTTTCAAATAGAATCTAAAAAATATATACTCAAGTGTGGACCAGTCTAGGAACACTCTTTGGGCAACATGGTGTGATAAGAGGCAATGAACTAGATAATGAGTTCATTAGTTTGAGCCCAAATAACTATGATTCCCTTCAATAAGTTTTCACCAAGTTTGAAATTCTATGGTTTTAGTTTAAATATTATGGAATTGATAATAATAAATAAATAAATATGAAAAACATTTTTTGTCAATATTGTCCAAACTAGTTCTAGAGAAAACCATATTTCTAACCACTTTCCAATCCAGAAAAGTTATCTTAGATTTTCATGGAAGATCCCTTTTTTAATACCTTCATTCCTGAATTTATTTGGGAGAAAGATAAGTTAATACATATGGTAAAAATTAAGTCCTCTAAAGCTCATGCACTCTTTTTTAAGAAAGAGAAGGCTTCAAACGATATAGAGAAGAAACAAAACAAAAAGGATCATGAGAAGGATGCAATCTTTCCTCATATAAATCTAATAATGAGACCTTTTATTCCATCTAGATCAAATGTGGTTTTTACTTAAGAAAGAATGATGATAGCTATATTTTGAAGAACAATAGACTAAGGTAGTCAAGAAATCAAATGTTAGTGTTTTTTATTATACCAATAATAATTCATTAACTCGTGAATCCTCTAAGCAAAATGACCATGGTAAAGAAAAGGGAAAATAGAATAGTAAGGGGAAAGTAAAGTGAAAGTACCTCATTCTTGTTGTACCTCTAAATCCTACATTGATCATTGAATTTGGTGCTTGACATCATATGGCCTATTCATAGCTAGAGTTTAACTATGTGGAACCACATAACATGTCTTCTATCCAATTGGGTGAAGACACTTATAAAATGATTCTTAGTAGAGGGTCTATTTTAGTGATTGGTGAAACATAAAATAATGTTCTATTTTTTCACTCACTTTAAAACAATAACCTATAAGTTTAATAGATCATTCACCTTGGTCTGGGCAAGTAATTTGAATTCACTCTCGATTCAATATATGTTAGAGATCAAGATAGTGATATTATATTGATATATGAAATGGTT
Source organism: Torreya grandis (assembly GCA_037957365.1). Classification (NCBI taxonomy): domain Eukaryota; kingdom Viridiplantae; phylum Streptophyta; class Pinopsida; order Cupressales; family Taxaceae; genus Torreya; species Torreya grandis. The sequence continues at coordinate 179,490 of JARHVA010000895.1, forward strand.
GATAATGAGATAGATTAAATAACTTTTCCCATTTTTTTTTTGACTCTCTTTAGATTATCATACTTTATACTCACCTAAAATTGATGACATTTCTACACCTAAGCATACTTTTGAAATTGATGACTCTTTTTCTATATATGACTATAACATTAATGGGGACACACCTCCACCATAATCTTGTCACCTTTAAGTTATTAAATATTTATTACCTAATCAACCAACCCCTAATCCACTTTAGACATTATAGGGAACATGTATACTGATACAAGACACATAAAAAATTAGGTAATCTATCTTATAAACTTAGTGCTTTTAGTAGTCATTTATTTCCTTTGCTCCCATTAGACCATCTTTGCATAGATAATATTTCCCTCTTACCTTGTATGATGATAATAATTCCTTGTATATGAATCATACCATGGTTGAAGATCCATCAATAGCTTATCAGACATAAATTGACTATTATAGGGTGATCCACTCTTCACTTCATATACTTATAATCCACAGTCACTTATGGGAACTTTGTTATACAGTATAATATTTCCATAGATAGTTATATATTTTAGTGGATATTCTTAGCTCCATTTAATTCTTTTCTCTCTCGTAGGGGAGGAGTATTTTCCTACATATTTTCTCCTTTTCTCCATTTTATGGGAGTTGTATTTTTCTTAGGTGCCTTATTAGGCCTCTTTACTAGGAACCAATTATTATACCCACCTAATCAATTATTCATGGGGTATTATTGTAGTATTTTTGATACATTCATTTTTACCTACATGGTTTTTAGTGAGATTGATTAGGTTATTTAAAGTCAATAAGATACATACACTTAATGTGTTTTTTTAATTATGAGTTGAGTTGTTACCTTTATGGTAACCTAATATCTCATTATATATGTACCTCCTTTGTATTTTTTGGATAATAAACTAATGAATTAGATAATTATTTAATGAATCTCTCTTTTACCCCTTAATTACTCTCACCTAATTCTAGGGTTTTCATGCAATATATGATATTCAAACATCTTGGAGTAATTAGAAAATGCCATGTATCTTGTGATTCAATTTTAAAAATTTGTTTATATTAATTCTCATCAGATTGGTGGTAGTCAAAATAAGTATTTTAATCATATCCTTTTATTATAGGCTGACTCGTATCAACCACCATAATAAGGGGGGAAATATTAGATGACACTCAACTATCATTAGTAGGAATGAAGATGGAGACTCAATTAATTGTTTAAATTATCTCTTAGGTGCATTGGATAAGATCAGGTGATTATATTTTTGTGACACTTTATTAACTATTACAATTTTTTCATTTTTAACCTCAATTGGTTTTACCTTATAGCTTGGTTTTATATGAAATTTGGTACTAGTTTTAGTCATTATGTTTGCAACATACTTAACCTTTCTCAATGAAATTAGTTTTATTTATCTATATCAAACAAGATAGCATAAGTCATCAAAATATTTAAACCTTTTGATAAAAATAGACTCATATGAGGGAAAAAATTAAATTCTCATATATTTATATTGAATTTTTTTTTAGTCCATTAAATTTTTAATTTTGGAAAACATTGTCTTATACCTCAAGATATATTGATTAATGGGTTCATTGGTTCCTTATCTAATCTTTGAAATTTTAGTATATCAAACATTTTTTATAATTTTGATTGAAAAATGTGGTAAAAATTGATCTGTTCGATGCTTGAATGTTCTTACTAATTATATTTGTAGCCTTCATAGAACTATGTCAAAACATATTTCTTTATAATTTGTGAATATAATTTAGTCACAACTTTATCATTGGAATCATAATCAAGTAATGTTGCATATAAATATCAAAGATGTTATTCAAGGTCACCATTTTCATCTTGATGTGTGACCTTGGGTCATACAAAATAAGTTGACAAATGTTTGAAATATTTTTCAGGTGTAAGAAGATTTTGTAATAAATATTTTGAATCAATAGCATGATTTGACTTCAATATTTTTATCAATGTTACTAACCTTAGCTTCCAAATCTTCAATAACTTGTAGAAGCATTTTGACATTAGACCCATAAAGATTAAATTTGTATACTTGAGAGATCACCAACTTGTATGAAAACACATTTGTGTTTATGTAGGAATTAAAATCTATAATTAAGTTTAAGTGCAATTTTTCCAATGGAAGATGTATCAAAATTTATTTTATCTTTAGGGGAAAATGGTTTGAAAATATATCTCATGCCCCCACTAGATGTAATATGAAATATTATCCTCAATGAAAGGGAGAGTGGATCTTATGTTTGATAGACATATCCATCATCCCAAATATTTGTATTAACATAAAGTAAGGGTTTTTCACTAACACATTTTACTATTTTAGTTTTTAATATAATATGAGAGATGTACAAAATTATAACAAATGCTTTCTCAAAATAATGCAATATATTTAAATTATTATTTATATCTTGTTCATTTTCATTTTGATAATGTTTTCCATTATCTTAATGATGAAATCCATATTCTATGATAATTTATTCAATGTGTAGATAATTTTCATTATTTTCACTATCATTAATAATATAATTTGACATGATATTAGCTTCAAACATTTTAGTTTCCCCAAGGGTAAGATCAAAATGATCAATAGAAACACCACCTTTTTTAGCACTATGTCTAGGTTGCATTTAAATGATATAGAAAATATTGATAAATAAAATAATCAAAAACCTTAGACTTTTAAAACCCTAGAGTAAGCTAAGATTTACATTAAAAAAATTAGAGGTTGGGTACACCAAATATTTGACCCTTTTTAGACATAAGGGTGATAGAGTTGCATAATAAATTAAGGCATAATCTACACTAAAAATTATTCCAATTAAAATAATTTAGCCTCTAATAATATGTTGTTGAGATATATTGAATCTAACCATATACCAAATAAATTAAGTATAATATTGAATATTATAATAATATTACTATAAAGGATAAATCATACTTAGATTATACAATGATGTGCAAGAAAATATGAGTAGTATAGATTCTAGCACTAACAACTTAGAATATATGTTTTACATGATAATATTTTATAAATTATCTCTCTGGTAACATGGAACTTGCATAAACAAGTGGACACTAGTGATGATTCTATTGTCTTCATTTTAAAACTTCTTCCCAAGTCACATTACATACTATATTATAAAAATTCCACCAACACCTATTAGGTATCACTATTACATTAAATAGATTGTATTTATGAATCTTGTGCATAGGTTTTTGATATTACTGTGTAGCTCAAAAACCTATATCCTCCAAATAGGTCATGACACCTTATTAAAAAAGGTTATTGGGATCAATTGAATTCATGTTTACCCAAAACATTAATTGGTCTATGAGTGATATTTACGTCACCATATAATCCAAAGAGGTCCTAAGACCAATGCCATTTTATGCATTATGTGGGCTTATGTGTGAAAATATTATGTAATATGGTATATACAAGTGTATATAATGGTCTTATTTGTAACATAGAAAACGTTTCTCATGGGTTGAGATTTTAATTCTTAAGACCTATAATATGGCTGTTCAATGACAAATTTGGAACTAGGAGAAAAAAAGTATAATATCTTAGTTCTTCAATTTATTTTTATGAGTGTAGTAAAATCTTGAGAGGTGTTTTCTATATGATTAATGAATGGGAATAAACATGTATTTATACCACACCTTTTGAAATGTTTCTGATAAATATTTTGAAGGAAAAAAATAGTCCGACCCATAGATATCAAAATATATGAAAATTTGAGGCTTTTTGAGGTATAGACATATGCTTGGATAAGAGACAATAATTTTTATTATTTTTTCCAAGTCTAAATGCAAGTGTCTTATAATATAAAAATTTGTTTAATCTCTATAACTAACACTGAAGGCTATATATCATAAATTAAGCATAATTTGAATATGTGATCTAAATAATCAGAATAACATGGCATGATTATAATATAAGAATTTTGGCAAATTGATATAATGAATTTAATCCTTTCCATTGTGAGCAAGGTTAAGAACTAAAATGAAAAGCCATAACTATTATTTTTAAAGTCTAAAATATTAGTTTGACATATAAATCTATATTTGAATATTTATAATTGATAGTTTAGATTTAAAATGGGTTTTAGTTATTATTTTCATGTCATCATGTGTTTAGCACATATTTTGATTTTTAGATTATTATGAACATATGTAAGATTTTGAGAATGTAGTTTTTGTGAGGTTTTTTTGGATTCATAAGGCTAAGAGATGTAAACCCTATAATGATCTTTTATTATTTAAATTGAAATAGGAAATTGAATAGGCGATTTAGACAGTTATTTTAGTTGGATGGTAACCAGGTGGATGATATGAAAGGTTGATAGGTGAATAAATTTTATTAATGATTTTTTTTCATGATGGATCATTCCATTTACTTTTTTATTAGATTAATTTAAAAAAATTGGAATACTTTTTCTTATGATTTTATTTCTTATTAGTAATGTAATATTTGTTTGATTTATAATATGATAATAGAGATTGAAAATGGGTGGTTTTCATATCTTTGTGTGCATATACCAAACTATGGGTATGCATTCATTGTGAATTATTTTTTGGTAATAAAAATTACAACATAAAAAAACTGTGTAATTGGGTCTTTCATTGTGGTATAAAGGGGTGAAAAATTATGTAGAACCCCTAATCAATCTTGATTATTATTTTAAATATTTAAAAATAATTTTGATGTTTATGGTTGTTATTAATATTTAAAAACCACTTCAAGGTTTATGGTTATTCTTATAATTTATATAATATCAGGCTGTGTGGTTGACACATATATCAAATTTTAAAAAATAATTGTTGTGATTGTTAAATGTCTAATTCTTGAATTTTTTATCACTAGTAAATCTATTATTGAAAAGGATTTTTTTGAACTGTGAGAAATTCATTTTGAATATTTAGTGGTATGTATAAGGAAATTTTTAACAAATCATTGATCATATATGAAATATTGGATAATAAGCATTATTACACAGGTTAAGCTTTAATTTTTTTCCCTATGTGCATGTCTTGTTACTTTTTATTCTATGTTTTTCACCATCACTTATATAAAACATTTCCTAATAATTTTTATAGTGTAATTCTATCTTTTTGGTAGAAATATTTTGTTTTCAATAGTGAACTTTAAAAACGTAACAACTATTTTATGTAACGATTTGGATAATTTAAAGTTGGTTACACAATTATTATAATTTTTAAATATGAAAATAAAGATGAAAAATGGGTTCTTTAAAAAAGCCATTCACATTTTGAGTAATAAATATATTTTTTCTTCTTAATTTTTATGTAAATATAGGTTTTGGGTTTTAAATTTCATGTAGTTTTCATAGTTAGACTTGTACAGATGAGAGATTGAAATAGTAATCTTTCCTAGGTCAATGTTTTTTAAAAATAAATTTATAGTTAGAAGAAGATTACGTATAATAATCTTTATTGATGTGGTGGAAATTTTTGGTTTGAAATTGTAAAAAAATATTAATGGATCAAAAGTGTAAGAATACATATTTATAGAATAGATGCAATACAAAGCCAAAAGGCATCCTTATCATTCATTACATTCAATTATATCATATGATGAATCCATATCAATGACCATTAAATCCAATTGAAGTGACCACAAAAATGTATGACACATGAAAAAAAATAACTAAACATAATCATATTCATCATTTATATTATAATCCAAACTGTCGATTCGGTACATAGTTAAGGGTTCATATTGATAAATGGCATAGGTTAATATTTTTCACAAATGGTGTTTAATTATGGATATAATTAAAATAAACATATAATAAAATATATATAATGTAATTTATGAAAAATTATATAAACATGAAAATATTAGTGTAAATTTTTTAAAATGAAGGAAATTGCTTCGAAAAATGCATCTAATAAGCATTATATAAGGTTTTAGTGATATATTTTCATTAAATTTTATTTAATTAATGGGGTAAAAAATAAATATTTTGGAAGATAATGTAACGAATTATAAATGGAGATAAATATAAAACCTTAAATTTTATATAAAATGCTGCTACTAGTGTCAAAGAGATACAAATATACAAATGACAAACAATATGCTACAACTAACACACTAGGTACAACCAATGTTTTTTGGTCATCCACATGACTGACACATTACAATATATAAATATTAAACTTACATTTCACCTATTTTTAGTAACCTATTTCAATTCATGTAATCTTTCACAAAACATCCATTAAAATTAAATTTTTGAGAGATAATATCATAACAACTTTCAACCAGATTTTGTGAATCTTTTTATTGGAGTCCTTCTTGAGTGGAGAGATGTACTAGGTGACATGTCCTCACCTCTTGTGACTTTTAGATTTTTATACGGTTTTCCTTTTATTGTATTTTTTTATAGAACTGGTATTGAAATTTTGATTGATTCAAAGGGTTATGATTTGTCTTCTACCAATGAATAATTCATAGGTTCTAACTTTGATATAGGTTTTACCATCTCTATGACTTCCACCCTAGAGATATATTTATTTAAAGGATTAAAATTTATCTAATACCATGTTTAAAACCACCCTTATAATGTTATCTACAGATGAAATTATTGTAACCCCAGTTTCTTTGCTACCCTCCATAATTTTTATGAATTTAAAAATGTTAGGGATATGTTCCATGTGTTATTAATTATTAATACCTTCATCCTTTGAGTTTGGATCTTAGTCCAATGCATCACTCTCAGTATTAGATCCATTCATTTTGAGAAGAGTGGGGAGTAAATTCATCCTCCATGAAGTTTCCTTTTTTATAATTAAAATGAACAAATATTTAGTAAAATCTCCTATGGAAGATGAATTGTGGCAACCAAAAAAAAACTTCATAATTTATAGGTTAGGATAAAGAATGGTCACTAACTTTAAAAATAGAATTTCTAAGATGGTCCATAGAAGTATCAATGGTGATTAGAATTATGACAAATTTCATGCAAGAAAAGGTGGTGATATCTGTGTGTGTTTGTAGAAACTTAACAATTTAATTACTAATAAATTTATAACTAGCATCTTTCTAAAACTAGAATGGGAGGTTTGGTGGATGAAACTAGATGGATATTTCATTGATTGGTTTAGTGAGGGGGTTTAATAAAGGTTAACATGGATTTTAGAGTAATGGATAGTGATTATAACTCCAAAATTAATTTTTTATTTTCTCCTTATCCTCGATGTGATCACATACAATAATGAAAACTTATTTAACAAAAGGTCAAATTTAAAGCCTACCTTTCAGGAGGGGTTGCCAATGTTTAAAGAACTAAGAAAGGATATATTGAAGTTTTGTCCAAAGAGTCATGAATATGCAAGTGATGCCTATAGAAGAAAACCATTTTTTCACATCAAACCCTTATTTGGTCTCATTCTCATTGAAATTCACAACTAAATCTCAAGATGGAAGTTTGAGAGGTTTTGGATCTAAACTAAGTGATATATTATTATAAAAACTACATCAACGAGTTATATAATGGAGTGTGACTCTTCCCCTACCTTAATGTTTGAATTATGCTCCATTTCACTCATAAACATAGGAAATGAAACCTTTTTACCAACACAATCAAAATCCCCTAACCATGCAAGATGTGTTGGGCAAGATCTCATGGCTTTCGATTATAAATTATAAATTATTTTATGTAAATATTAGAAAGTGTAAGGAAATTATGGTGCCACATAGATTTATGTTTATTTGAGGCATTATTTCTAAGAATTTATAAGTTTTTTATTAAATTATATGGTTATTGAGTATTTTTTTTCAAGTGTCTACATTAATGAAATATGGTTGATGATTTTTTGGAGGAAATTAAATGTGGTATTAAATTATATTTCTAATTATCTTATTCTATTTTTTTTACTTATAAAAATGGAACAAAAAGTTAGCATTGTTTACATGTTGAGATAAGGGAAAATGCA
>JARHVA010000895.1:195000-222500 GCA_037957365.1 Torreya grandis
TAGAAATAATACTTGGTGGATAAAATTTATTCCTACTCATACATATCAGGGTATCTCTTTCACATAGGACTTGAGTTAATCATCCATTGGTCTATGAGGGAAAAATGATTAGTTTAAACCATATTTTCGTGTCAAGTTGAACCTTGGGAGTGGCATTTTCATTAAACTATGCTAACATCCAATATATTAGATACAAATTAACTTATGCCCACCATATGTCAATATGATTTTGGTTTATACCTACCAACATGACATATGTCCATGTATCAGGTAATCGACATGTTCTAATGGGATGCCTATAAAACCATAGTTGGGACTAAAACCTATTGATTTATTGGGGTCTATTTTATTCACTTGATAGATCTAATGTTTAATAAAAATAATTACATATTGTTATGTATATATTACCCTATTATATGGGTGGTTGTGAAATCTTTAGCACATGTAAGGGATGAGATAGTTTAAAAACTTGAATACAAAGATATATTAAAAAGATTTTAAGTACCAAGAGAGATAATTATATGTAAATGATCCTAGTTCACATTTTATATTATTAAAACCCTTATAAGATAATATGAAATTAGGAAAAAAACATCTATTTCGTGTGGTCCTTAGTTTAGGGGCCAAGTGGACGTCATAAAAAGAGAGAGTTGGAAATTATTCTCATAAAGTATAGTAATTGTGCACTACCTAGATTAGCAAGAATGTATTCATAAAGTTGTATGGGAATGTAAAACAATAAGGAAGATCACAATAGGGTTTGCACATTATTATTTAATCTATGGAAGGAAATTTGTTCCACTCATATATTTTGTGATCAAAGCTTTGAGGACTACCCTAAAAATTGGCAAATATTTATCTAAAGAATAAAAAGAGAGGATAACGAATATTGACCCCTTATATTAACTTTGAAGGTAATAATTTTATCATATAAAAATGTCTCAATAATAATTAGTTATATATAATGATAGAGTCATGAAGATGTGCGAATTTTGACTAAACAAATGGTTCCTAATCTATGACTGAATGTATAAGGAAACAAAATGGAAGTTGAGAACTACATGGATTTGTCCTTATGAGATAGAATTTTTTATATAAAATGGAATGATCAAGTTATAAAAATCAAACTTTTAATACTTTTTTTCTATTCAATAGTCATAATCTAAATATGTAAATTAAACCAAGTGAAAAGATGACTTCACATAGAAGATCATCAAATATGAAATACAATGAATAGATATCAAGCTATTTGAAATAGTGTATGAGCATAATATTTTCAAATATATATTTTTTAAGGACCTTATTTAACAATTAAATATTCATTATAGCTCACCCTCCACTTCCATGAATAATAGGTAAAATACATAGCCTAACTTTGACCACCCTATTAGTTATTCAGATTTACAATAGATGAATAAATATCCTGACTATACAACCAATATGATGATTAGTAATTTTTTTTTATAATGATATAAATTATAATCATAATAAAAACCATTGGGAATTTTTCATAGCATTGGTTATAAATTAGTATACTAGTTGATCATTCCCTGAATCAAAGGGATTTATTTGAAAACTAAATTACGAGTAGATCAAAGGAAAAGTTTGAAGAGAAAAAAGAGAAAAAATAAAAGAAAACAAGAGTAAATTTTTTTTTGTAACTCTTACCTTTGACAATCAACTCATATAACTTTTAAAATATTCATATAATTATTGTAGATAAGTTTGTATTTAGGCATAGATTCCACTATGATGCTACACATCATATCTTATTTGTTACAAATTAATCAATAGTTACTACTATAAAAAAAATTATTATTGATTAAAAACTGAAGGATACATTTGTTATTTATAAAACACTATTTATGAAAAGTATAATATCTATCTTGCGCTAAAGGAGGGGTTGAACAATCCAGATAATCTAAAAATAATGTAATCAGTTAATTATTTTACAATGTCATTCCCCCTTATTACATTATTTTTACAAACGTACTCTCTAAATAGTTAAAATTTCACCTTTTCAAGGGATTTGGTGAATATATCTTCTATTTGTGCATCTATCAGGCAGTACTAGAGTTAGATGTGGTGGTTTAAAACTTGTTCTTGAATGTAGTAAAATTCAACCTCTATGTGTTTTTTCTTTGAAGATAAACTATATATTTTACAAGATTTAACACACCTTGATTATCATAATGAATCATGGGTGGCTCCTTTTCAGTATAGTCCATTATCATCTAGTATACCACGTAACCATATCATTTCACACATAGCTCTATGTATAGTGTGATACTCTAGCATAGTGAATGAGAGACAAATAATAGTTTACTTCTTACTTATCCACATGATTTTTTTAGATCCAAGATGAAATATGTATCCTAAAATTGACTTTTTATCATCAATAGATCTAACATAGTCTGCATTGGTGTATCCCTTTTACAATAACTGACTATTCATATTGTATTCTAGACCATACTCTAGTGTACCTTAGACATATCTTAAAACATGTTTTATTATAACTTGGTGACATTTCTTCAGTTCTTGCATAAATCTTGAGAGATAGATAATAACAAAACATATATTTGGTCTGGTGTAGGTCAAGTACATGAAAATCACAATGAGCTATCTATAAAGAGTTGTATCTACTTGAGGTGAATCCTAGAATCGAGAGAGTTGTAAACCTTTCTCTATTAGTGTTCAAAGTGGCTTATAATCTAAAATTCTATACTTTTCTAGGAGTATCTTGTCATATTTTATCTGGGAGCTAAAAATGTGATTTGGTTTCTACCATATCTCCAAGTTATGATAGTAATGTAGTAACCCAAAATCAGTCATGTCAAAGGATCTTTTGAGGTCATTTTTCATAATATCAGGCTAATCTTCTAAACTTCTAGTGATCACAAGATCATCCACATATAGAAAAAAAATGATGATATATATTCCTACCTTTTTTATGTATACGTTAGAAGCTAAGTGGATATATTTAAAACCATACTGCAAAACGTGATCATCTATTTTGGTGTACCATGCCCTAGGAGCTTGTTTCAGTTCATAAAGTTATTTGATAGGATGACATACATTTTAAGATGTTTTTATTCAACAAATCCTTCTATTTGGGTCATATATACTTCTTCCTTTAGATCATCATTAATAAAAACACTTTTTATATCCATCTACTAAAGTCACCAACCATTCTATACTACTGGTGCACAAATAACTCTAATGGTCTTGATTTTCACATTAGGTGCAAAGGTCTCTTCATAGTCAATATCATTTTTCTAAGCATATCCCTTTGATATAAGTCATGATTTATGTTTTTTAATTGATCTATCTACTTTGTATTTTTTTATGAAAGCTCATTTTACAACCTATGGGTTTCTTTCCTATAGGCAGATAAACTAGTTCCCAAGTCTGATTCTTCATGAGTGAGTAATACTCAGTATCTATTAATTTCTTCCATTATGGTTGATTTAAAGCTTCATAAACATTATCAGGTTCAAAAATATCAAATATTATACTCATGAGTGTAAAATTCACCTCATGTCTTATTCGACTCACTATTTTGACTCTAAATATATGGCAGTCTCTACTGGTGCCTAGTATCCACATCAGATGAGAACTCTAATACTATTGTGAATAACTACTTTATTGATGTGAATAACTACCTAGTGGATGTTCTAATTCTCTAAGATTAACATACACTACCCTTTACATATTTTCTTTGTAGTGATAAGTGTCCCCATCATCATGCTCAATAATTAATCAATGAGAGGTGGTTGTTATTAATTCAACATTTTGCATCTCAAATGATGACTCATCAATAACCACATTTCTTCTTTCATAGATTTTCCTTGACATGGGATCCTTTAGATGGCATGCCTTTGAGGTAGCACTATAGCCCAATAGGATTCATAAGAGTGTTTTAAATATGAGTTTATTTTTATTTTGAGCTGGTACATGCATATATGTTATGCAATCAAATACTCATAAATGAGAAATAGATGACTTTTTACCACTCCATACCTCATATGGAATTTTGTCCTTCAAAATTTTTGCTGGTGCCCTATTGAGAAGATAAATGGCTATCTAGACTACTTGTACCCAATAAAATTTCTCCATATTTGTTATTGATGGCATGTAGCAAGCCATTTGTATCACTATATGATTACATCATTCAATCATGCCATTCTACTAGATTGTGTAGGGAGAAATCAATTTTTTTAATTCTTTATTGGTTCATGAATGCCAAGATTTTTTTTGACATTAATTTCCCCTCAATTTGAACTGAGGTGAAGTACAGGTTGTCTGGTCACCTTCACAACCTACTCATATAAAACCTAGAAATTATGAAGGGCATCACTCTCCTTTTTTAGGAAGAATACCCACATCTTTTGGGAGTAGTCATCTATGAATAATTTGAAGTACTTGTATCCCAAGAATGAAGTAGCTAGTAGGCCATTAAGATTAATAAATAACACCTTCAAACACTTATTGGCATGAAAGTAACTTTATTTTAATGGATCCCTATGTTGTTTACCTATAAGGCATCTAGGGTAAATAAGTAAGGAACTGGACAACTTGGCAATTCAATTTACAATCATTATAGAACATAACTAGTATAAAGATCCAACTAATAGATTATCATAATGGTAGTACCAGAGGGTAGTGGATTATATGATCAAGGTAGATAGATCTACTGTAGAAGTTGAAATAGTATCTAAAGTAAATAATTTTTCTTTCAAAAAAATCTTAAGTAAGAAATTTACCATTTTATGAAATCGGGTAGGTTTTGATGCCATATTTTACAAGAAACTCTACCTTCACTTGATGATTTAAAATTTGACTAACTAATAAGAGATTAGATGTCAATCCAAGAACATATAGTGCCTTTATAAGTGCACATTTTCATCTTCAAAAGGGAATGGTAACTTAACCTATTCCTTTTGCCACATACTTCTTATTGTCAATGATCCTAACCCAATCTCTAGTGGGTTGGTCTATCATTGAATTGAAAAAATTCTTGTCACCTATCATCTACTTAGTGGCATATGAGTCAATCAACAAAGTATTTTTCATGGGCTACTAGGTCTGGGAGAATAGAACTAGATTATTATCTTTGTCAATTGTAGATTCATAATTTGGTTAGGTAGTGAGATGTCCCTTCTACTCCAACTAGTGGGGATGTCTTTTTCACTCCTAAATATCATCATGCCCTGATATACTTGGATTTATGGTAGATCATTTCATTTGGCTATTATACCAGTAGTTATTTCTATTGTGAGTGTTGGTGTGACAAATGTGACACCACCTCTTTGAATTATATAATTGATGATGAGACAATTGTTGTTATTGTTTTTATTTCTAAAATTGCTTCTCTAGAGGTTCATTATGTGATTTATGCTTCATGTTAAGAGCTTTATCTTGGGACTCATCTTGTGCTAAATTGATGGCTTCTTCTTATTATAATATGTTCATGATCTCTTCAAATGACACTTTATATTTAGAGACATTTAGTGTCATGATGAACACTATGAATTAGGAAGGGAGTGGTAACAAGGTGATGAGGACCATTTTTTGGTCATCTATCATTTCCGTGAGAGCTAACAACTCTATTTTTAGCTCAGCTAGTCAACATACAAATTCTTTAACTATTTCATCAGACCCCATAGTGATTATATGAAGTTTTGACTATAGATAGAGAATATTTATCTAAATTTTTAGCTTATAAATAGTTATTAATTTATCCCATATTGTCTTTACTTTGTCAACATCCTGAATATGTGGTTACATGACCTTGGTGATGCTTAGCATTATCCTATTCATACTTTGTCAGTGCATCAATATTAGTGAGAACTTGTACTTTCCCTATCACGATGCCCCATAGTCATTTAATTTAAAGGATTGTATGCATATTTATTTTCTAACAATCATAATTTGGCCCTTTGAGATTTTGGGTGTCTAATAAATGTAATTTTGGAGTAAACATCTTTACAATTTTAAAAGCAAATAAAATAGTATTTATTTGCTTTAAAATAATGTATGTACCTTATTTAGGATTTTTTATTTAGGTTGTATCCTTCTTATGGCTTGCTTCTTATCAAGTTTTTATGCTTGTTGTGGAACTTTTATGATTTGAAAATACTCTCAGTTTCATTTTTACTTATTCAACATCTATAATCTTATGTTCATAGCTTCTTTACAAATTGAACTCTACCTATCATTACTATCTTGGCTCTTCATTATCTTTTTCAGTAGGCCATTAGCTTTTTGGTTTGGTGTACTACTACCTTGATGGTCTACTAAAAAACACTACCATCAGTTGCACTAAATTCATCATCTTTTTGCACTTCTGATTTGACTCTATAAACATCTAATAGAATATCCAATAGACTCTCTTGAAATATACACAATGACAATCTAAAAAACTCTATAACTATCCTCTGATAATGGTGTGTAGAGTGTTATCCATGGATGAATCGAGTAATCTAGAAAAATAATGTAATAGATTAATTATGCTACATTATCAACTAAAAGTTAAGTCTTAGTTGTTATAGGTTTAATAATTATGCTATGATGATGAAAAAATGTAAATTAAAGTAAATACATATGCCAAAAGTCATCTTGGATGATTAGATGAAACATAGAGTTAGCATGGGTTATTATAAATGTCATAACATATTCAAAAAAATGATGCAAGTTTCACTCACAACACAGTACACTCCCATAGTTTGTTAGTTATTGTTAGAACAAATTTTCTTAATTTAGGACCTCTAAAATTACTTATAGGGAGATCATTATGAATAATTAAGTTATATTAGACACACATCCAAGTATCTATAAAATCCAAATAAAAGTAACATCAATAGGTGATTCTCTTAATAATCAGTGTTACTCTTCAAATAATCACCTCCAATGAATCCTTCTCAACATGATCACCTGACACATCAATAACATTTGTTAATCACCTACTACATCAAGGTATAAGCCTTATTTTAAGAAAATGTAATTCTTACTTGATAAATCTCTTAATTATTGTTTTAGGAAGTAAAATTTAGCTAAGCATGGGCACTAATAATAAAATGTGACAAATCTATTACATTTATCACTATCATTCATAATTTCAACCAATAAAGTATCCTTAGTAAATTTTAAATGAATATGCAAAAGGTTAAAATACATGATCCAAGCACCAGTAGAAGTAAAAATACAAATTATTCGTAAAACATTGTGTAAGAGGTAATTATTTCATATTTTGATATAATAATCATTTTTAATTAAAAAATTTATATCTATGTAATCATAAGAATTTAATATATGTTTTTAATGCTATAATTTCAAGCCATGTAAAAGTACATATTTTTCGGGAAATCATGTCAAATTAAAATTTTGTATTGCAAATCCAAGCCATTTAATCACAATATTCCCTCCCACATGATTAACCACTTTTATCATATCAATCTAAAGGGAATTACATAGAAATTTGGATGAGTTATTTAAAAAATAGATGATTAAAATAAATGATACAAGCACATGGAATGTCCCATCATGGAAACTAAAGGAATCTAACTACATCAATTGGTGGGAAATGATTGTTGACAATACATGGGGAATAAAAGTATGAAAATTATGTAAGTATAAGTATAAAAATTCATCATAAATTTTAACACACAAAGAACATTTGAAACCCTATGTTTTATTATACTATCTAGAAATCACTTCTTTGTATACATGGAATCTAATTTATAAAAATGTGATAGGAGATGTGAGTAGAAGAAAACAAAAAAAAATCACACCATTAATAATTAATCAAGGTATTTTTAACATATTTATAGATGTAGGTTATTTTTAATACTTTTATAAACTAACATTTATGGTTAAAAAAATTTCACAAAATTTGTTTCAACATTTTATGGATGATATAGATACTAATATAAGGATACAATTTGAATTCATTTAATATAATCTAGAGGACATAACCAATTCAACATGCATAAAAAATCTATTTAAAATAATTCATACTAATGTTACAACAAGATAAATTATTCACAAAACTTGATCAATTATACCCCTCCAACTATATCATATTTTTCTCTTCATTACCTGTACTATGGTAATATATTTATAGTTAGATTTTCAAGTATTTAACATGTGAAGGGACTCATTCCTTGACGTATAAATTTAATTTAATTATCCTCAATCATCTAAGGGATAGATCAAGGGTAAATGTACCATTTTTTATTGAACATATTGAGGAGTGTGGTTCAAAAATATAATTAGGGTATGAAAAAACAATTATCCCATCATTATTTAATTCACTCAATAGTAGATATCCAAGGGATAAAAATCTTAACCTACCCTCAGATGATTTTATTATAATGGAATAATTACAAGATGAAGAAATAGTTATTGTCAATATAAAATTAGAGAAAATTTATTAATATTGTCATAAAATACATTATTTTTTAAGAAATAAGATACTAAGTTGGATTTCTATAACGTATCAGCCACTACGTTTTTATTTAATCATTCCTAATTGGAGAGGAAGAGAAAAAAATTGTGAAAGGGATGAAGATAAGAGATGGGAAAAGGTATACATCAATTTTGGGCTTTAAGAAAAAAAAATTAGGTTCATTAAAACCATTTGATTTCAAAATAAAATGATCCCATGAACATAGGTTTTAGTTTCATGAGGATTAGTAAAAAGTTAATTATTGAAGTATAATGAGTCAATGAATTAATAATTAAATGACCTAATAGAACTTATTTTATTGTTTCCATTTTTCCAATCCTAAGTAAATAAAGTTGTCTTTTGTAATCATGTCTATCAATTAGTATTAAATGAATATGATATTAATATCTTTGGTGTGTTATCTTTAATACTATTATTTTATTAATAAGTATGCTTTGTAGACTTAGATTGATATTTTTATTTACTAATAATTTGGTGCATATAGATCTTAGGGAAAAACTATTAATTAGTATGAACCAATAACTAATTAATATAAATAGGGTATAATAACGTATAAAAATTGATCAACCAACCTATAACGACTGGGTAGACAACTAGTAACAATTGCAGAGACATCTAAGTTAATTATAGTTCTTTTTTGTTATTCTTATTGAGATGTAACAATTAGGAAAAAAATGAGGATGGATCTTATATTTTAATAAAAATGGAGAAATATTAAAATATGAATTAATAATCTTTTCTATATGGATCTTGCTTCCCAACTATTTGAACCATGAAATAAAACTATTTTATTATATGTTGTAATAGATTGTTAACTATAGATATTTCATTTGGCATTAAAATGCTTATTTTATATATTTTGTTAAACAACAAGGTTAAAGAAGTATTATATTGTAAATAAAACTAACAATAAATAACCTACCTTCTCTATTAAAAATAATATTTTAGGGTATATAAAGTAATAATAAATAATCAAAGAGGAGTGAATAGAAGATAGGGTAACACAACCTTTAGATTTTATAATATTTTCTATATAATTATTCATTTTGATACAATTTCATTTACACAATGACAAGTGATTTTAATCAAGGTAGTTATACTCAAGGGAAGGATTGGATCTCAAATATGATTCAGGAATGTTCCCTTTAAAGGAGATTTGGGGAAGATCCTAATCCTTTATTTAGTTATTATTTATGTTATGTGATTTTTTAGTTTCAATTATATGTGTGTGTTTACAAAACTCCTATGTCTAATTTAGTAAAACATTTTTTATTTTTTTGAGAATTTTTAATTCCATATCACAAAGCTTCAAAAACCATAAAATGATAAATCCATTATGTTTAGAAATTTATTTCTCACAAGTGTTATTTCATTTATTATACTTTCCATTCATGGAATTTACCTTATACAATTATTTTTCCATATGTACAACTTATAACTTATCAACTTATGAAATAACTAGTGTTACAAATACACTACTAAAATATTTCCTACTACATGCCATGGGTTGACAATTAGTGAAAGTAGTAGGATTGATAAACCAAGTTGTTTTCTTTTCCCATAATCTATCAATAAGGTTTTATGAAAGCATTAATCAATCATGTTAGGTTTAAATTCACTTTCCAAAT
This sequence comes from Torreya grandis, assembly GCA_037957365.1. Taxonomy (NCBI): domain Eukaryota; kingdom Viridiplantae; phylum Streptophyta; class Pinopsida; order Cupressales; family Taxaceae; genus Torreya; species Torreya grandis. The sequence continues at coordinate 205,096 of JARHVA010000895.1, forward strand.
TTTATAAATTATTATTATGAGAAATAAGTTTTTTCATGCAAACTAAGAATTAATGGGTACTTTATTTAGATATTAAGTATGTGTTATTTTCCCAAACAATTACTATATTGTATACTAAGAGTGTAATGTAGTTGACCCATTCTTTAGTTTAATCAATGTGTATTGTTGTGCTTGATTTGTTTAAATTAATTTCTTTGTTTTGAATAGTTAAATGTGTGTAGGAAGGAAGGTCATCTAAATTATATTATACATTAGAGAAGCTATCATGTTTTATTACGATCCAGAAAATATTTTATTTCCTTCACTCTATTCGTATCTTGAGGAAAACAATATTCAACATTTTTTTTGATCAATTGGACCATATTTTGGTATATGTACTAATCATCACAATTATGGAAATAAATTATGACCATAACCTAGGGTTATAACTTGAATTAGGAGATGTCTAATAACACTTTGATTTTGCTTAAGTGCATCAAATTCTATCACTCAAAGGCATATATGGTTATTACTCCACCATGATTAATTATCTCCTTTGATGGTATAATGGATGCATGGAAAATACAATCCATACAAAGGGAAAATGACACATCTTGTTTCAATCAATCACCATTCACCCACTTTTATTAAGGAAAATAATTTTCTAATTTTAAAAAATCATTGTTTTGGTCTTAGAGGTCTAGATCCATTGTATCTTTTTTATTATCCATTATATATTTTACTTTAAAGTATATAATTATGCCTCCAAATTCATGAATATTAGTGCTCCTAAAGTCTAGCTAATGTATATTATCACAAAAAATTATATGGTATTTATTTTATGTTAATTTATGTTAGAAATATAAATTTATCTATATATATATATCTAATTTTGTCTAAATAATTAAATATTGGTGCATTAATAATGTTTTAATGGGCCAGAATTAAGTATCTACCTGGATAGGATTGAATTCTCAAAGCACATCCTTTGTGGAGTAGTGAAATATAAAAAATAAATCACAAGGGAAGAAGCTTGTTTTCATAACAAAAAATTGCATTAAGATTCATTCATTCATTATACAAAAATTAAATATTGAGATACATTATATATTAAGTAATTAGGTCACCCTAAAATGTAATTAAACCAAATTACAATTATAAAATGACTTATTATATGTTTCCCCTAATGACATATTATTAACCTAAGAAACCTCATTATAATGTGTGTGTAAAATAACGTAGTGATAAGAATCCTAAACTAAAATCCCTATCTAATCGTAACTTAGATGGGTAGAATAATCGAGTCCTAGCATAAAGCCCTGATGAGGTACCCAAGAGCATAGAGATGATCCACTAGAGGAAGAAGAAGTCAGAACTGCTTGAACCTAAGAAGAGCCCAAAAATGAAGATAAATTTTCTTAGTGAAGGGTTTAATGAATATATTAGTTATTTTATCCATTACCATTATGTATCATATATCAATAACTTACTCATATATGGGCTTCTAAATGATATACATATGAATTTTAATATGCTTGGTATGTTGATGGAAGAATAGATTCCTAAAGATCTAGATTATAATTTAGTTGTCATGGAGGATGAATATTGGTCAGTAAAATTGAATGAAAAGCTTAATAAGAATACCTTGACTCTAAATATCCTTATTGTCGCCATTAACAACTTCTATGCATTTTTACTTAGTAAAAAATAAAGCAATAGAATGTTAATTCTTGATTGACTAGCTAATAGGACTTGAACCAAGGGAGAAAATGTATCTTGAACTAGAATTATGATTATAAAGATCATCATCCTAATATGAATCTATATAATTAATCAAGTCAATGTTTATGGTTGCTCTATAGAGAACACTAAAACTATGAGTTCCATGAATGTAGTAGAGAATCCTCTTAGTTACTTTTTAGTGTAGTTCATGTGGTTCCTACATAAATATGAAGACCATGCCCACTATATATGAAACATTAGGTATAATATATGTAAAATATATGAAACTACTAATAATTTTTCGATATGAGGTAGAATCAACCAAAGGATAAAGAAAATCAACGTCAATATTCACAGCAGCTAAAAAAGAAATCAAACTTGTATTATAGTTGAACATGCTAAACCATGAAATAAAATCAATATCATTATTGTATTGTGAAATAGTTATTGTAGAGTCAGACTAATAAATTTTAAATCTCAAATACTTAGTGCAATAATCCCAAGTCAATCATTCAAAACTTGTCAAACTCAATAGTTTTCACTTTTGTAATCATGGATGAATATATCCTTGTGATCAATAGGTCATAAATGTAGATAAATGTAATGAATAGTGAATCATCATGTCATAAAATATAGATATTTAAATTAAAATTGAATCCATTTAACCTAACTAAAAGAATAAAATATTCCATCTTAGCATACCAAGCTTGACAAAATTATTTGTGACCACAGATAGATTTTGGAAGTCTAAAAACTAAGGATGAATCTTACATAAATCCTAGTGGTTACTTCATGTATATTTCATCTTTGAGGTCATTATGAATAAATACACACTTCAGATCCATATGATGAGCATCCAAAAAATGCACTACGTGAATAGTAATAGTGAGTGGGAAGGAGTTTATTTTGGAAACAAGGGTGAATGTCTCATTATAGTTAATGTTAGGTACCATATAAAAATCATTTGATACATGACATTTTGTGAGCTTGTTAATGGACACATTTTATAAAAATAGCATTTCATAGATCCATATACAATGAACAAGTTTTCTTCCCTTAGGAAGAGGGACTAAATCCCAAGTGTTGTTCCTTAGTAATGAACCATATTCATTTTACATAGTAGTATCACAGTTATGAATTCTTGGTGAGTCATAAAATTATTTCCAATTAGAACTAGATGTAAAGAAATCATGTGAGGAATCTTTTAATTCTGAACATTTTTGCCTATTTTTTAGTGGATCTTCAACACATTGGGTGAAAATTATCAGTGACTATCTATCCTAAATAGGACAAGTGCTTAGATATTCAGGAGAAGATTCCTCATAATTTGAATATATTTTTAGATAAGGAAGAGGTGAGTCATCATCATTAATATCATCATCATAAATAAAAGTAAAATATGGATCATTAGGGAGTTACTCAAGGGTATGTAAATAATTAAAATTGTCATCAAATCCCAATGCATCCAAAGAAGAGTGAATAATTTTGAGTGTAGATTTTGGAGGACCCTACTCAAAATGAACACTTCTCTATGCAAAAAAATCATGATTGGTGGGATGGAGAATCATGTATCCCTTTACGTGCTTTTGATATCTAACGAAGATACAAGGATGAATCTAAGGTTGACTTGCCTTAATTTATTCTTTAGAATTTAAAACATAGATGGAGATCCAAACACTTAAAAATGATTCACTATGGGTTTTGAATCATTATAAAATTCACAAGGATTGATTTAATTTAGTACATTATGAAGAACTTGATTTTGGATATAAGGAGCACAATTGATGGATTCAAAGAAATATTGAGGCACAAGAGACATGGAGTGTATCATATAGTTGACCATTTCCTTCAATGACCTATTATTATACTCTAAGAAACCATTCTACTAAGGACTATATGGAACCATACATTATATTTCAACACACTTTAAACTATAAAATTGCTCAAAATGGTTACTTACAAACTCACCACTATTGTTAGCATGAAATATCTTCATGGATTTATCTCATTATTTTTATAAAAGTCCCTTGAAATTAAAAAAATGATCAAAGACCTCTAATTTATACTTAAGACAATACACCCAAGTATACCACAAAAAGTCGTCAATAAAATTAAGCATGTATTTTATCCTTTTGAATAAATGTTTTGAAAATAGACTAGTAATTTCACTATGGATAAGATTTAATATTTGTTCAACTCTCTATTATTTTCCATTTTTATAATTATCTTTTGGATGCTTACCAAGTACATAACATTGGAAAATAATTTGATAAAACTTGAGTCATGGAAACCCTAAAACCATGTCATGATGACTAATTTATTTAGTTATTGATAATTTAGATGGCCAAATCACTCATGCCATAATTTACTCACCTCATTTGAATTAGTGAGTAGTAAAATATATTTATGATCAATATTAAAATGTGAGAATGTATAAAAAATGATTAGTGATCTACTTTCCCAAATGCAATAATGCAGTCACTATCTATTTCCATAATAACCACTTAATTAGGTGAAAACTCAATTCTCTTACCTAACCCAATGTGAATTGTCTAGTAAATAAATAAGACATTGCTGGATAAATATGGAACACATAGAACATCATAAAATGTTCCATAATTTAGTTTAATATATCATCTCCCACTAATACCTATTGAAATATTATCACCTGATAAGATAAAAGGCACATAAAAAGCCTCCAAGGTTGAAAACATGTCCAGTGATGAATCCATGTGGTGCATTACACCAAAATAAATTACACATGTAGAAGGATGGGATACAATTGAAACAAGTGCTTTTCACTTAAATTTTCATTTTCTACTCCCTTTGGCCTTATAATATTCTTATAATAATGAACTTTTATTGGAGGAATTAGAGACACTAATATTATGCTTCTCAAACGTCTTAGTGACTTGGTCAATTTTCTTATTTATGAATTTGGATTCATCATGCCCTAATTTATTGTAGTAGGCACATGTGAGACACTCTTCATTAGGTTTCACATTTGAAAAAGAAGAATCTTTTGATGCCTTTAACATAAATCCTATATTTTTTCCCTTTCTTTAATTTGGGTCCCTCTTATTGTACTTCTTTTATTTTCTACCATAATCCTTCTATTTATAATGGATCAAAATAAATGCATAAGTTTAGACAACTTTAGTGTACCCATTTGAATAAGCTTGTCCTTATATTGAGTTAATTTAGCAACAATGTCATCCAAGGACAATATGGTCCATGTATCTACAATGGCATGCTTGGTAGATTTGAAGGTAGAAAAATATATATAACAGCTAGATCCCAATTTATAAATGATGGAAAGAATTAATTGATCATCTTTTTTTATCAATGGCATATAGTTTCAACTATAACCAACGTGATATAAAATTTGTGAAGAAGTATTCTATCATATCAAAATAACTTGGGCTCAAACTAATGAGCTCATTATCCAACTCATGAACTCTCATTATGTCATGTTTCCTAAAGAATTTTTCCAATGTAGTCCAAACATCATAAGAATAAGATAAAGATTAAATTAGAAAGCATAGGTCATGAGACATAGACAAGCATAATAAACCATAAAAATAGTCACCTATATTAAACCACCTCACTTTATCTATATTAAGTTTTATTTTTTTCTATACCCATCATGATTTGGTTTATGTATTTATTCATAAAGAGGATTTGTACATTGACTTTCCACTTATGATATTTTAACGGTGTAAGAAGTGCAAGTTGACTCTAATCTATGGAGGAGAAGAAACTATGCACTGAATTAGGTGTCTTAAACAAGTTGATATATAACCCCCTAAATATGTAGATGTTAAAATTTACAAAGTATAATAACATTACCAATGTGTAGATGCTTAAAAAAATTACACATTAAAAAAAATAGTGGTTGAAAAGGAGTTGTCACTTGAAAGTTATGGAAATTTGAATCTTTTTTGGTTGAAAAAAATAATGATATCCAATTTGTAAAAATGAAATAGGTGTGTAGAAAGTTTAGTTTATAATTTTGAGGAAAAATTAGGCTTCCTTGGGTTGGTTATGACCAAGTTCTTAAATTCTCATGTGACTAGGTGGATAAGAAATAAGATGAGGGCACCCACTTGATTGATTTGATTGATATGGGAGTGATGTCACCCCAAAAATAGATCCAATTTTAAAATGCATAGTACCACTTTCCACTTAGTCAAATTTGACTATCTCCTGAACATTATAGTGTGACATAATAAAGAATGAGGTGGGTAAAAATTTAGACCTATGAGGGTTGGAAATTCATCCACACTGAGGAAATGTCAAAAAGAATTGGACTATGTATGGTTCTATAAAAACTAGAAAAGACCCACTTGGTTTCTTGACAAATCTTAAAAAATGCAGAAATAGTTTTTCATCAATCATTAGATGTATGTATTTTTGTAAAATTAAAATGCTAACATTGAAACTGTCAAAAAATGCTCAAAAACTAACTATCACGAAACTAGGTTATGTATACATCCATTTTTATGGTTTTTCCCTCTTCCATGTTCAACAAAACTATGTTGTTTTCAATTTGAGACTCTTGATATGTTGATTTACATGCATTTTTTATAAATCCCACTAGACCCTAGAAACTTGAAATAAATTAAAATTTTAAACAACCTAGGATGCTAGATCTCACAAAAATTCAATGATATTCATCTACCATGTCAAATCTGATATCATGTTCGATTGGGCCATTATTGAGTATATGTTTTAATAGTATGAAATGTATGACATAGAACCTATATGGAATAGTGAAACCTAAAGAATAACTCAAAAGGGAATAAGCTTTTCTTCACAACCAAAAGTTACATTAACATTCATTCATTCATTATTCAAAAATCACATCGTAAATTGCATTATATAGTGAGGAATCAGGTCACCCAAAAAGATATTTAACTCAAATCACAAGTACAAAATGACTTAAAGTACATTACCCTAAATGATCTATTATTAACCTAAGCAAGCTAATTTTATTTTATAAATAAAACTACATAATGGGAAAAGTCCACACTAATAATTATAATTTTTAATTCTTCCACTTATTCATCCCTAGATGCAAGCTACATTAGATTTTTTTGAGTGTTATCTTACTAAGACCATATTGTATAATCCTAGTAACTTTTTATATCAATATTTTAAATGGATGTGCCCATCTACCCCTTTATACATTTTATTTTATTTATTATAATTTGTCATACATAAATATTTTTAAATTTGAATTTGAAAGAACCTTTTATATTTAAATATTATGATCCATTTGTAGACACAAGCACTATTGATTAGAGATGTAAGATTAAACCAAGAAAAAGAATGTGATAGGCATATTATGTGAATCCAAGGTTTAAAAAATAATTCATTATTATAATATATGAGTTATAACTATTAGTGGGTTAGTCAGTTGACTTTAGCCATGTTAAACCTAAGGAAAACTACATATTTATTTTAAAAACAATCTATGTTAGATATTTGCCTATATAGGTACATAGAAGGTAGACCACACAAGTTGATTACAAGTAAACAATGACTGAAACTACACAAAGACATTGATAAAGTAAAACTTAAGTTACAAACATTATTCTAATATTAAATTTTCTAATTTATACCCATATACAGGAGGAAATGTATACTTCTAAAAAACTATTTTTTAGATATAGAGTGACAATATTTAGAACTTTATATTCACATTTCCAAAGTCAAAATTTGGTGATATTTCTTTATCAAAAATATATCATTATGTGTTTATGTGTGTGATAGGGGAAGGGTTGAAGGAAGGAGTGCATTAAAAGTATCCTTAAACTTATATGTCATGATTGAGGGAACCTCTACCATTGAATTTATTCAAATATTACACCTACCTTCCTTTATTGATGTATGTTGTAAAATATTTGGCTATGATAGTTTACCTATATTTGACGCTCAATATTTTTACATTTTAACATATATATCTCTTTAAAAAAATTATAAATTATAAATTATAAATGTTAATTATTTTAAAATGTATTATAAATAATTAATTAAATATAATTTATTTATTTATATTATTAAATGGATTCAAAGTATATCCCTCTTCAATGGGAAGGAAAAACTATAGTTAGAGTTGAAACTAGAAATAAAACTTGGAATAAATACATCGAAATTCATGTATTTCACACATTTATTGAAGGAAAACATGGCATTTATTTTTACATATATAATTTAACAAGTCTAAAACATTGTGAAAATAGAAATAAATTTTTAATGAAAAGTGAACTATAATACACTATGACATGTGATGGAGGAATTATTTAAATTGACCTTTGCTATTATTTTTTCTAGTTTTGAATGAATTAATCATAGTGAATTTTTTTTTTTTTGAGTATTTCTTATCTTATATTTATTAAAATGATAATTACGTGAGAGGCATGTATACTGGAAGGGATTAACCTAAGATTCATCCATGGATCATTTGATATAGTTATTCTCCCTATCAGTACTAGTTATTCTAGTCAAAGAATAACACATATGACATGATTACAACATAAACCACGTGCCTATAACATGGTCATTTAATCTCATAAGTAAAATCATTTATTATTGGTATTAAAAATGGATGTATATATATGCTAATTTATGTTACGGATTTTTCTAGTAATATGAAATCACACACAAGGTACAGGACATGTGTAACATTTGAATTTAGAATCCATAAGAAAATATCAAACCTTAAAGTATTTATTGATAAAAGTGGTACAAAGAGTCAACACACCACTTGTAACTATAGATGGTAGTTTTTTTACACAAGAAGAGAGTGAAGAATAAAATGTGTACCTATACTTTACAATTGCATAAATAATAGGAGAAAGAAAAGGATCTATTTACAAACTAAAATGGTCATTCTAAACTATATCACATCCTTTCAGTTAATAAATATGCCATACATCCTATAATAATTAAGGAGGGATACTGATCAGAAATGGAGATGAATTTATCCTATCTCCTCTCATTTTATCAAGAATATCAAACACATGATTATTAAATATGTCATAAATTTTAAATGAATATTTACTCATCAACCATTAGATGAGACAAGGTACCATACTCACAACATGCAAATAAATTTAGCTAATATAATTTGTAATATATTATAATATAATAATTAATATTTCATTATAGTATGGTATATTATAACATACTAATAATTTATTTATTATACAATAAATAATTGTAATAATTTATATCAACTATTACAATATATTTACTTTAATATTATTATAAATATAAAATATTCTTGTTATTATATAATATTATAGTAAAATAAATCATAATTATAATTACTTAATTTTTAAAAAATAGTTAATACTATTAATAATATATAATATAAAATTTTAAATAATATAATATAAAATACATAGTATTGATATTAAATATCCCAAATCTATGGTTCTACCCCCACCACCTTTTCTGCTCGATTAAGATTCAAATGCAACAAAATATGGCCCATCCTCCCCCAATCCATTTGGTTCAAGTAGTTCATAGCTATAATATTTTATTATTTCCACCATGTCAAGATTTCCTTCCAACATAGATCCTAGATCACTATGCATAATTATTTATATGGATGGATCATGAACAATAAGTGATTCCCATGTCTCTAATGGACACATATCTATAGGATCCTTACTAGTCAATCACATTGTGGTAGTAGATAGCAACCTTGTTAGATCCATAATGAATAATGTAATGGACATAGATCTCCTGCCTCCCATTGATAGGGGTTTCATTTTCAGTATGATGGAAGGCACAATTACGAAGAAATGAAAGTCAAAATATTTTGCTAAAGATCCCTCAAAGCCACAACCCATATCATTCGTAGAGCCTCTTACACCTATGTAGTCATCTATTAGTTTCAATTTCAATGAGGAGGAGAATAAAGAGGTAATCTTTCATAAATAATTTTTCTCATCTAATAGCATTACTCGCATGTTTTAAAAAATTTGGCCAAAACTCTAAGGCCTAGATTCCTATATTTAAGAGCAATGGTAACCAATTTTGTCTGGTAGGCTTTAAATTTACCCGAGCATAAATATCCTTCTTAGCATTTTTTTTATTGAATTAAGGATAAGGTTTTGATTCAAAGTTAGTGCTAGAGTGTGAATCACCAACTATTATTCATCAAATATTGGTACCCCTTATTTAACCTCCAAGCTAAACCTTTAATGAAAGACCCATCTAGATTAAGCTACCATACCTCCCATTTTAGTTTTTGTCTACACTTAGTTTCAATTCCATAGCCACCTCTTTAGGCAAGTTTATACAAATGCTCCAAGACATTACCTTTTTCTCTCATACTAAATTTGTTAGAATATTAGTCATGGTCGATACCTCAAAGTATCTCCTTGAAAAAATCACTATACAATATTATGAGTAACTTATCTTAGTCCCAATCCCTTGATTATGAATATATTGTGTTCCACTTTCACAGTTGCTTCAATATAGGCCATATGACTAAAAGATCACAATAACCTTAGAATAAAGAATGAAACATACTTATGGATAAACTTCTACCCTACCCACCTCATGGTGAATGCACCTAAATTTGATAGTGAAGATTCTAAATCATCTTCAGATAAATATGAGCCTTCTACTCAAATTGAGGACCCTAAAAAATCTCTATTCATAAATAGTGACTCTAAATTTTACTTATTAACTCCATTACAAAGGGAGATAGATTTAATTTTATTAACCCATACTATATATAGGGAAGATGATCTAAAGCTATAAGTTCCATGGTAGATAAAATGGCTATGGTTTTAGTGGAAGAGAAAACTCAACACTTTAAATAAATCAAAATCTCCATACCACTTCAACCTAAAACTATGAAATATATGTGTAGATAGACCTAAGTTTAAAAAAAATAGTAGAATATCAGATGCCGAATATTATAATATGACCCTCTATTTAAGAGGACCTAATAAAGGCATAAATCTAGTTTGACCTTCAACCGAATTGGGTTATATTTTGTGGTAGATGTGAATAAAAATTAGGATAAATTTTGAGAAATTCTCCCAGGTAACAACAAGTATGTTAATTTTAGGAAAGTTTTATTATAGAGTTAGGCTTTGCCTCAATTTTTTGGCTTGTTGTTATTATGTTTGTTTGTCCTACTTCATTTCTGATAAAAGAGGCACCCTACTTGTGCATGAATGTAATATCTTTCAATCCTTTGTATAATTTTTGAGATCTCAAAACCCATGATTTTTTACCCAATCAAATAAACATAATATAGAATACATTATATACAAAAAAATGTCAATGTAAGTATTAATATAAATATATAAATTTTAATCTATAATAATACATACATTAATAAATTATTTAATAAATAATATAAGTATATATTCATAGAGAGTATGTTTGTGAGCCACAAATATAATTGTTAATGTATAAGATTCAATTTCAGACGCTAAGAGGTTATATATCAATTAAGACGAGTTCATATATGGGATAGGATGAGAAATAAAATGCTAAATATGAGCCAACATAGATTTTAATGAAATAATGGTATCCTTTAAAGTAGTATTGGAATATGTAATAAAAGCAATTTAAGTATCATTGGTAGTAATAGGCGTAGATAATTGTTGGAAAACAAGTGGTGTTACCAAATGAAGACATTGTGTCATAAGAGTAAAAATTGGAATATAATGAATAATATAAAAAAATTGTCAATGTAAGTATTAATATAAATATATAAATTTTAATCTATAATACTACATATATTAATAAATTATTTAATATATAATATAAATATATATTCATAGAGAGTATATTTGTGAGCCACAAATATAATTGTTAATGTATAAGATTCAATTTCAGATGCTAAGAGGTTATATATCAATTAAGATGAGTTCATATATGGGATAGGATGAGAAATAAAATGCTAAATATGAGCCAACATAGATTTTAATGAAATAATGGTATCCTCTAAAGTAGTATTGGAATATGTAATAAAAGGAATTTCAGTATCATTGGTTGTAATAGGCATGGATAACTGTTGGAAAATAAGTGGTGTTACCAAATGAAGACATGGTGTCATAAGTGTACAAATTGGAATATAATAATAATATAAGCATAAACATTTTAAGTGAAATTTTTAGTGCCTCTATTTTATTCATATATATCCACATAAAAAAATCAATCAATCTTTTTTAGATGCTCCTGAAGATATTATAATATTTATTCATCTTAATTTGGATCATTAGTTTCTTCTTGAGTATTGGATTTTGAAATAAAATCCATGATATGGACCTCAATAGAGAGTGAAGTAAGCAAGTAAATATCCATTGAAGATTAACTTATGATTTCAATCATAATATATATTTTATCTTATTCTCAAGTCCCATTAAATTTGAGATTTGTGATAATGATAAGTATTAAAAATGACTTGTGAAAATGTCTTGTCTTGAATTAATCCATGAGTTGAGGATATCAAATTATATCCAAGGCCTACATACTCTTGGTGATATAGAATATTAATTTTATTAGTAGTTCGTTGATCATACTTTCACAATATTTTCCCAGTGATATACTTTTAATCATGCAGATATATAAATCCATATCCATAGTATTGTAAATATTGGGAACAAGTGACTACATGTAGTGTACCCTTTTAAATATAAATATAATAAGTTTGGACATTTGTTCCTTTTCACAATTTTGATATCTAATTAATGCATTAAGTATTTTTTGAAATAATATGTACATATTATTTGACTACTCTAATAATTTTAAGTCTAATGAAATGGATATCTATCTAAACCAGTATTTAGAACATTATAAAATTTTAAGCTTGTATAAATGAAATATTTATCATCGTGGAAATTAGGAGAATATTTTACAATAAATTACATTATAACTTTTAACATTGAGACATACATTCATTCATTCAACTGATTATAACTATGAGGAAATATAAATTAAGTATAGCTAATGAATATGAATAAATTATAATCTAAATCAATCAATGCTAATTTTGACATATTTAATTCAAAACAAATCAAGGTATGATGGTGGTATATGTAATGTACTGAATGATTTTTAGGCTCAAAAAATACTTGATAAATCATTAATTAGGTTCAAATGAATCTTACATATCACTAACTACAAAGGTAAAACCATTATCGTAGCCCACTAACCCAGTTTTTGAGGGTATGGCGAGAGTAAATTCAATAGGTGGTATACTTTTCTTAGGTGAACCAAAAATTAAATGGATAACATAAGATTCATATTTTTATAAACAAGGGACCATATGAATTTCTAGTTTGATAGCAAAAAACTAAAATTGATGTTTAGTATTGTAAAATGGATATGAATTTTGTGATAAATACCCCACAACATGACGTATTTATTATAAAACCACATAGCAATTTATGGTAGAGACTAAGTGGTTTTAAAAATTATAATAACATAATTTATAAAAAAAATTATATAAAAAGAAAAAGAAGGTGAAAATAACAAAAGAAGATCTTTATTATTAGAAATTAAGAAAACTTCAACCCAAGGTCTAAAGAAAGTGTTTTTATGTTAGAATGATACAAAGTGAGAAGAGAATATATTCAATGCTAGACATAATCCAAGGTTTAAGAGGTTACATTATTTTATGTCATATTTTATGTATGGATTATGTTTGTATGCTTTCAGTGTTTGGAATTTAGAATAAAAATGAAAGAATTCCTATCCCAAAAACTAATAAATTCAATAAGAAATATTCTAAAATGTGGATTCACCATAATAGTTAACCTTATTAATATAATAATCTATTAAAATAAATTAAATTAAACTATGAAAATTAAAATTTTGATATGCAATGATATGTTATGAAAATATAGTAGACCTCAATAAACTACAAACTTTATTGAAATAACAATATTTATGAAAATAGTAAATAAAGATAGGATTAGATAGTGTCCCTCAAAATAGTAACATATTTGACTATGTAATCTTTATGTAAGTGAAAATTATTCTAAATTAACCTTCAAATATGGTTATAATAAAAACTATTATTAGAAGTATGATATCATAAGTCAATGGGAGACAAGCATTGGCATATTATGGGTTTGTTTGTATACCTTGATTGTATTATAAATTTATTTAGTGGGGTCTTTAATCACTTCTTGAGATTGAATATACATATTTATATATTGATATCACTCTTAGATAACAATAAAAAATTGATCCTACACATGCACTGGATAATAATTAGATAATAAAATAGGGAATAGGGTTAAGGGAATGGTTTATCTTTCTTCATAAACCAATTATAATTGAGTACTACCTACATATGCCAAATTATCCTTAAGTCGACATATTTCTCCCTCTTAAAATGATTTTAGGATCTTTGATGATGCAACTAGAATGTGTTACCAAGATGATTAATATTAATATTTTATAATAAATTTACTTGAACTACAATAAAAACTATTTAGACTTGGATATTGATCATTATAATGTTTTAAAGTTGAAATGGGTTAAATTAGTGCTCTTTTGCTTAGTGTGCATTACTTTTTCTAGAGATATATAGTGAGGATATAATAAGTATCCTTGATGTGCATTTATAGGAGAATATTTAGGAAATTTCTCCAACTAACTTGACAATATGTTTAGGAGAGATGTTATGTATTGTCTAAATTCCAACAATTCACCATTGGAACATGGGATACAATGATAAGTGAGGGGACATATTCATATTGTAGACCTATAAAACTATTATATAATTGTCCCATAAAAACAAAGACCATTGGGATAGTTTATACATACGTATATAGGATGAATAACAAAGAATGGACCTAAAAATATACTTCTATATGATATTTAAAATGTTTATAAAATAGTGAATTCTCTCCTATATATTTTGAGTTAGTAAAATGGTGAATACACCAAGTCAGGGTAAATATCCAAAGAATAAATAATATAAATCACTCATCTAAAATACCTTCATATAATTAGGGTATAGATTAACATAATTACCAAGTAAAATATGTAAAAAATTTACCTCAAAGTTTTTGGCTAAATCCCAATATCTTGTAAATGGTAAATAGATCAAAGGTTAAACCATAAGGGGTTATATAATAACTTTTCATTACTATGGATTCAGGGGAATATCTAGATGACTTTATAATATTATAGTAAAAAACCAACTTGTGAGGATATACACTCATCCTAGGTAGCCCATGTTTGGCTACAACTGATGCATTTATTTGTTATATATTAGTGAATATATTGATCTCAAAAGGTATAATATAGAATAATGTGGTTAAATATCACCACTTGGCCTCTTTATGAAGAACAAACATATTAGAAAGAATATGAGGATATTGAGTAATATTCATTATAGTCTTTGTCAAGATTGAATGTATCCCACACTTGAAAGAACAATACGATAACACAATCATTTCTGATATCCTACAAAATAATTATTAGATCACTAGATAAATAAATAACCTATTAAAATACATGGCATGTCCCCTTAGAAACATATTTCCAATTGAATAAATCTCAAATGTCATGGGGGAAAATTACACTTTTAATCAACTACTAAAATTAAATTACAACCTTTGCCAACTATTGGGTAGATAATAATTAATGATATCTTTATCTCTACAAGTATAAATCCAAATTAAACAACCATTGAATATAAACATCAAGTTTTATTTTAAACAAGAAACTCATCTACTTTCCATGATTCAAAGACATAAAATATACTTCACATGGGATTATCATGACATGAGAGGTTTGAACGCATATCTATAAACCCACAACATGTATATCATTGATGAATGTGTACCCATACGATAAAATAAATATGATTGAATCTTGTTATTAAGGTCATAATGAAAATAGAAATATAAAATATCATAGATAAAAGATTTACCTATCCTTATATGATATGTGATGGGTGTCAACTATTTTTAATATGCTAAAAAAGTGAGGAAATGACATATCTATATAAAATAAATATAACTTAATACATCCATGATGAAAGATCGCTTTCCTCTTCCTTTCATTGACCAAGTTCTTAACACATTGGTAGGAAAAAAATATCTCTTCTTTCACGATGGGTTTTGTGGATAAAATAATATCATCATAAATCCTAAGGATCAAGATAATACTACCTTCACTTATGATTAGGTTACCTAGGATTTCTTGTTATTACCATTAGAAGTGTTAAATGATCTATCTATATTCTAAACAACTGAATTAAGCATTTTTAACCTATTAGATGATTTTACATAATTTTATATTGGTGATTTCATAATATATGTGGACATATATTAATAACCCATCAATAATACTAAGAAATTCAATCAACATTGTCAAGATAATTGATTATTTATAAGTCATGACAAATTATATATGTTTTTGACTAGATGTATCTTATTAGGCCACAAGATCATGCTTACATAAATTACGGTAGGCCCTACCAAAATAAATGTAATAAATAAATTTACCATCCTCGAGATAAAATAATGTTTAAAGTTTCATATAACATGTTTTTTACTAGAATATATTTATTAAGTATTTTAATAAAATAAAAACACATTTATTTTTACTTTCTAATTTTTTTTAACTTTTTATGGACTGTTACATTAAATAAATCATTCCAATAAATTTAAAATATAATCATAAAAAATTTAGTCCTATGGGAACCTGATTGGAAGTTACCCTTCCACACCCATATGATACTTTTGATATAATCCTAAGAGTTATAATAAAAAATGATCCTTTATTTTATGGCATATAATTTATCTTAAATCAAATTCATGAAGTAAATATCAATTACAACATGATGGAAAATAATATCTTCTAGTTGTATATTCCATCAGTATTTTATACATTATATTATAGGTTATGGAAATTGTATTCATACTACCCATATTTTAAACATGTATTTAATAAATAAACCAATAATCAGTAGGTCAATAATTATATGATTATTACTCTTTCAATAATTCTAAATTTATATTATAGATAGACCAAGTTAATATAATGTATTCATATATTTTAACCACTACTAACATTTTTAGAATATGTTCAAACAATAAATGTCACTTTTATAGATGATATATTATTTTATTTATAAAATAACACTACTTGGTTTGTATAAATTTATAATTATGTGTCTTTAGTAATGATCCCACACCAATTTTATCAAAAATACCATTTGTACTGCGTGGATAAAAATTGTCCATACTCTGATATTGTGGTAGATCTTCCACATATGCCATGCCTTAATAATCCATTGATATATAATGGAGGATAGAGTAGTTTACATCCTATTTGTATGGCAAGATGGAAATTTGGAGTGAAATTTTTATTCCAAGAGGATAACATCTAAGATATTGATGACAAGATACTAGCGGCATACCTTACACAAATATGTTCTCTTGTATCAGGAAACATTCATGTTTTGACGAGATGCCTATAAAACTATATTTGGTACTTAAACCTATTGAATTATGTGGGATTTATTTTTTTCACCTAATAGATATAATGTGTAATAAATATAATCACACATTGGTATGTACATATTACATAATTATATAAGTGTGCATGGAATATTTATCACGTGAAAGCGATAAGAGTGTTACAAAACTTTAATGTGTAGATGTATTCACAAGATTTGAAGTATGAAGAGATATACTTATATA